>JASANA010005489.1:0-11266 GCA_030248095.1 Ptycholaimellus sp. GST1_10
TTTCCGTTCCTACTGCACCATCCTACCCCAGCCTCGGCAGGCGGGCACCTTCGTCCTCGCGGCAGAGCACATGGGCGGCCTGGTGCCCATCCTGAAAGGCCGGCAGACCAACAAACTGCTGCCCGAGTTCGAGATTCGCGTCTGGCGCGCCGCCGACGAGGAGCCGGAGCGAGGACGCTCCCGATCCGCCACCCCCGACCTGGACGAGGATGCCCTGCCAGACTCCAGCAACGCCCCCTCCACCTCCAACCCCCTGGCCAGAGGCGGGGCCTTCGGCCGAGACTCCGTCTGGCGCCGCCGCCAGCGCAAGATCGCCGACATGGTCCACCGGGCCCCGACCGTCAACACCGCCGCCGCCGCCGTCGCCCAGGAGCGCCCCCAGGAGGAACGCCTCATCAGCATCAGCTCCAACGTCTGGTGCACCCGCTTCCAGCTGAAGAGCCTGGCGCCCCCCAACCTCCTCCCGCCCTACCTCGGCCAGGTCCTCTCCAAACCCTCCGTCCTCCACCTCCAGCCGCGCCAGATGACCATCCACGTCGTGGACTGCGGCGACCCCGCCGTCCACACCGCCCTCCACACCGCTCCTCTTCCACCCACCCACTTCGACGACCTGGACGCCGATGCCGGGCTTCACGAGGGGCCGCCCATCGCCCCCATGGACACCGAGATCTTCCTGGCGCCCCTGCAGGCCCAGCAAGGCGCCGGCGGGGCCGCGGCCGAGGATGCGGAGAACGACGCGGCGCTGGCCGAGGACGAGGCGCTGCTGGAGCAGGTCCTCTCCGAGTTCTCCGACCTCCGCAACGCCGTGGACGCCCACATCGCCCGCATGCGGGAGTTCGCCTCCGAGCTCGGCCGCTCCTCTGCCCAGCTCCATGGGCGCCAGCCCGCCGTCGCCTCCCCGCCCATCCAGTCCCAGCTGGCCCGCTTCCTGGCCGCCAGTGAGCGGCTCAGCGGACGAGGCTCAGGGCCCCCAGCACCAGCCTCACTACCCTCCTCTTCGCCTGCCCGCCGGCTGCCGGAACAGGCCGCCACGCCGGCCTCCGTTTCAGCCTCTCGACTCACGCCCAAGAGCCGGAATCCCCTGCGGGCCAGCTTCATGAGCCGCGCCTACTGGAAGAACCGGACCTCCAGCCCCTCCGCCATCCTCTTCCGCTCCTTCGGCAGGAAACAGAGGCCTGCCGAGCAGAACTCCCAATCCGGTGAGCAAATGCCGGCGGAGGACCCCAACCGGCCGTCCACCTCCGCCCTCTCCACCCACTCCGCCCTCTGGGACGCCCAACTGGCCGAGCTGGCCTACATCGACGACGACGACGGCCTTCTTGTTCCCGACGATGCTGAGCGCCGTCGCCTCCGCGCTCTCACCCTCACCTCCACTGCCTCCGAGCGAATCCCCTCCCAGCCGCCCCTCATCACCTCCGCTCCCCGTGCCGGATCCGAACACCTCTCTGCTTCCCTTCCCTCGCCCACCTCCACGCCCAACCCTAGTCCCTTTCGACGAGCCTTCCTTCGAGCCTCAAGAAAGGTCCCTTCTATTGACCTCCTCTGATCTGGATGAGTGGTAAAGCTGGGATTGATTGTTAGGCGAAGCGAGAAGAGCCAGAGCAGCAGCCAGCCCAGCTGAACGAGATCAGCTCAGTGCTGGAGAAGCTCTACAAGCTGGCCTCCGACCTCCGCGCCAAGGCCCCCTCCTCGGCCAACTCCGACTGCCCCACCACCTCTCAGTCCTCTGCCCTTCTGCCTCCCCATCCTCTCACCGGCGGAAAGGTGCCGGGCCTTCCACCTTTCACCCGATAGCAGTCTGCATTGCTGCAATTGAAGGTGGCACCGAATCGACGACGAGCGCCCACGCGAATGGAAGAGGAGGGCGGGGAAACGCTGCGGCATCGAGTGCGCGAGATCGCGGCCAGAGTCAGCCAGCTGGAGGCACGCATCATGGCCGGCAACGAGCTGCTGGACGATGTACGCCAGGATCTGCAATCCAGAGTCGGCCGCATCCGCTCCGTTCTCGGACAGCCTCAGCCTCTGCTGCCTCCATCCATGCCTCACGTTACCTCCTTCTTTTTTGCTCTTCATAGCTTTCCTTACTTACCTTTGCCTCTCCCCAGGAAGAGAAAGACGGGAAGGAGAAGGCGAAGAAGAAGGATGCCAACGCCCGAGTCCTTGTCCTTCAGGTACTATCAGTTATTGTGGGTGGTAGGAGGTGTTGAGTGATGAGGGATGGGTAATTGTAGAACAAGGCGCCGTTCTGGAACGAGCAATCGCAGGTGTACCAGCTGGACTTCGGCGGGCGGGTGACGCAGGAGTCCGCCAAGAACTTCCAGGTGGAGCTCGACGACGTCCAAGTGATGCAGTTCGGCCGCATCGAGGCCGGCGCCTACACACTCGACTTTCAGGTACTCCACTCCTCTTCCCCCTACCTTCCTCGTCCCCCTCAATAAACCCTCATACTTCCAGGCCCCCTTCTCCGCAGCCCAGGCCTTTGCCGTCGCCCTGGCTTCCATCACACAGCGCCTCAAATGAGCCCTTCACCCTTCAGCCTCCTTCACTTTTGCCGTTTCACTCGTCAAAGATGTGCCCACTGCTTCCCAGTCCATTAGAGTCCTCTTTCTCCCATACGCCATGCGCCTTGCTTCCTGTGCCCCTTAGCTCGGTTCTGCTGCTGCTCTCCGTTCGGTTGTTGGCTGCTGGCTGCTGTACTGGGCGCTCGTCTGAGAACTCAGCAATCCCAATGAGCTGTGTGCAAAGTGCTTCTGATCGCTCCAAGCGCCCCTTTTCATCCTGGAACAATTCGCTTATACGGAGATTACCGGAGGCTGATGCGAAATTTGCCCAGCTTAGTCTCAATTTGCGTCGCGCCTTAGCATAATTCATCTTAGCCCCGCTGTCCATCGATTGCCCACTTGAGTGCTTGTTTCGCTTCCTTGTCCTATCTTAGTCCAAATATTATAAGATCAATAAAAATTGTTGATTCTGGCAAATGAATAGTTACTTATGTATCTCAGTGTCAACGAAGGTTTAAATAAAGGAAACGCGTTTTTGAGTGTTACCATAAAACTAAAAAACGGCATTTTTCCATTATTTGAGGCTAGCTAAAAGAATAGTGTAAAAAGTCCAAAATTTAAGCCTTAACGTTATCAGTTTGAAAACCGTACTAATCCGAAAGTTCCACAAAGAAAACCCTCAAAACACGCATTTGAGTTGAAACACTCGGTATAACACCTCCATGGCTGCAGCATGGGCTGAACATTAATAATGGTCGATAGTTTACACAGCGACAGCTTGATGCTTTTCTACAGCAATTTTTTTTTGTTTTTGCATAAGATAAATTTATGACATTTCTCTAACGCAAGGCAAGGCATATTGGGCACATATCAGAGACACCATTTTGACAGTAGAAATAAAATAAGCCGCAATAGAAGCAAAAGCGTTCCGCACGCAAAGACAACAAAGTAGAGAAAGGGGAATGATGGAACAGAGAGAGAGGGCCTATGATTCCCGCGCAGCCTTGTAGGTGAGGAATGTATCGTAGGCGAACAGCCCGAAAGCAATCAAGGCAAAAACCTAGGGTTAAAGTTAGTTTGATCAAAAACCAAGATGAATAAAGGTAAACGGCGGTGACGACAAGCTGGGCTCTGTCATCTGTCGGTAAGCCGGCGTAGACAGTGCAGGTGATGAAGGCTCCAAAGTGGAGGATGGTGAGTACGCCCATCATCCCCGTCTCCTACAATTCCACTGCTTCCTTCTCCTGAACCAAGCGCTGGAAAGGGCACCAAGATCGGATGCGCTCGCTTCAAGCAGAAGCCCCAGCTCAGCACGTACAACACCAACAGAACCGTAACGACTGAAAACCAATTTGCCAGCTTATTTCGTAAATATTAGGCTATTTGATATATGATAAGGTTTGTAGCTGGCTAGAAGGATGAATGGAGCAATGAAATGAGGGTTTTGCTTAAATCCAATACCCAAGAATCCGACGCCGTAGACGAAGCTGCCAAAACCCAATCCATAGGCATGGCCGAGGCCATAGCCGGTCAGCCAGCTGAGCGCAAAATCCAGAACCTTCTTCCACTTGCTTTTGTTGTTCATCAAACAATGGAGAACTGAAAATGCCAACCATCTCCGAGATGCGTAGAATGCCCGACAGTGAGCGGACATAGCTGCAGTCGCAGACAGGAGCCGACATCTCACTCCTTCTCAAACCTTCTCTTCCTCTTTCTCAAACCTTCTCTTCCTCTTTCTCCAACCTTCTCTGCACCTCTGCACGCTCCAAAATGAAAATCTTTGCGGCCGAATCTACCCCTGCTTACTGCATCAAAACAAGCGCACAAAAGATGCCCTTCATTGCGCCTTCCACTGAACTTCCTCATTTTTGAGCGCAACGTGCAGATAGAAAAGCTGCAAAATTTTAAGAATAAATTAAATTCAATTGTGTCCAGCCGACTAGACTAATGTATTAATTCCATTTACTGTTCGCTTGCTTTGCCCCCACACTATTAGCCTAAAGACAAAAATAAAATTTAATTTAATTTAACGAATTCCGAATCATGTCAGAAAACCAAATCAAATGAAGCAAAGTGAAAGAAGAGGATAAATCGGGAGAGCAAGAATGAGCAAATGGCTGAAGCTAGGCGTGTGGCTGGTGTTGTACTGGAAAGTAGAGGGCGGCAAATGCGTGGACGGCTGGATTCCCTACGACGGGGCCTTGGACAACGTCCGCCTTCTCACCTCCTGCTCCTCCTGCGCCATCAACATCGCCATCCCCCACACCCTATTCACTCCCACCAGCCTGGACCAGTTGGCCTTGCTCTTCACCTGCTCCAGTTATGTCCCGCTCCTCTGCCGATTCAACTTCGCAGCCCAGCACGGAGCCTTGAAAGATCTGCTGGAGGACTATCGCCCCTGCGCCCCGGCAACGCCCGACCTCAACGATCCCATCCACCTCACCACCCAGCTCTACAATCACATCGACCAAGCTGTGCTCACGGCAGCCGATGCGAAGACGAAGGATGCGCTTCGCCTGGCGATGAAGTTCATGAACTCCCTCCCGCCGCTCCAGCTGATGGACGACCGAAGCTGCGCCGACAGCAATAAAACCTTCCTCCCCCAAGGCCTGGGCAGCAAGAGCCAGCCCAGCAACTGCTTCACCTGCTCCCGCCTGGCCAGCTTCAGCCCCAGCCAGGACTCCGGCCAGCCTGGCCAGGAGCCGCAGGTTCGCTTCGACTGCCTCACACTCCACTCCTGTGCCCAGATCCTCCTCCAGCACCCCGCCTCCCCTCAGCAGCAATTCATCATGGACTGCAGCAATGGGCCAACGAACTTGATCCCCAACGACCCGCCAACGATGGAATGCCTGCTGGGGCTGGAGCAGGAACCGACGTCACTTCGTAAACTGGCCACCTGTCTTCACTGCGGTGCCCTGCTGCTGATTCGCAAAGGCGGCAGCACTGGCGATTTGTCGGCCTTTGATCGACTATTCTTCTGCTCTCTCAATGCTGCCAATGATGTCAATATTCCGGCTGGCTTTGCAGTGCTGAACAAGTCCTCAACTTCATCTCAGCCTATTTCGAAAGAGGTTTGCGACACATCTTGGTGCAACCATGGCATGCTTGGGCAGACACCTAATGCGAATGCAGTTGGAGCATACGCCGTTCTTCAAAATTACCCGCCACCTATTTCAACGACCTCAGTGACCACTAGCCCTACAACTACAGCAGCAACAACACCAACCACAGCAGCAACAACACCAACCACAGCACCAACAACACCAACCACAGCTGCAACAACACCAACCACAGCAGCAACAACACCAACCACAGTAGCAACAACACCAACCACAGCAACAACAACACCAACCACAGCAGCAACAACGCCAACCACAGCAGCAACAACACCAACCACAGCAGCAACAAAATCAGCCACCAATGGCACAGTCGCTAAGACATCAAAGACAGTGGGCAATAAAAAGTTTCTCATCTGGATTTTGGTGTGCGTTCTGGTGACCGCAATTGTTTTGGGCAGCCTCCTCTTCCTACTCTTCCTCCGACGATGCAGAGCCATAAAGCCCAAAGACTGCCTCATCGATATCCCTACCCGTTTTTCTTCATTTTGTTCCACTTTTATTTTATTAATTTACTTTACAATGATAATTTCAGTTAGCACCAACGATGATCTGGGGGCGCTTGTTTCGTTTGCCAGACCGCCAAAACTGCTGCAAAGAAGCGTTTGCGTTGTGCAGTTTTTTCAAAGATGTTAAATTTGTAGGCGAGGAAGGGGGAAAAGACTGTGGGGAAATCAAAGGCCAAAGCCGAACAAGGGATATAAATGCCAAGCCATAAGCCATAGAAAATTGTCCAGCTACCTTTTCTGTTAATTTGTCTTGAAAATCATTGGTCTATTAAGTATTTAATTATTTTTTGCTGTTGCTTAACGATCTTATTAGTTTTATTTTGTGTTTCAATATCTTGTTTTTAAGTGCAGTAAAAGAAATAAAGCATTTGTTCATCCCTTACTTTCTACAGAAACCAAATTAACTCTAACGTAATACTGATGACTAAGATTATAGAATTGATAAATGATATGGTACCTTTCAGCGCAGTAAGTTTGCTTGCGTTGTGTTTCTACTGCGTGCACTGTATTGCGTTCTTACAAGCGTTTTTTTCGTATTTTGTTCTTTCATCGCTTTTTCTAATCCACAAATAAAAAAATATTGATCAGTAAATCATACATTGCATCGGAAAATCTCGTCATGGAAGCAAATGGCAACTTGGCTAAGAACTTAGGATGGCAATCTTGGGACAGAAACTGAAGTAACAAATAAGGTAATATCGGCTATCGCCAATAGTTGCGCGGCCAGCTTTAACACTTAACGATTAACTCCTCAAAAGTTGGGATCAATAATTGGAATAGAATTTTCGGCATTTTCAGCATGCTTTTCAAATGTTTCAATATTAATTTCCAAAATTTAGAATTAAATACATTTCACGTATGAAAACTTATTTGAATTCAGAAGACAACAACAAAAGAAAGCCAAAAAAAAACGATATTGTTATAATTAATTTTAAATGTTAAAAAATAAAAATATTTGAACAATATTTATGTATTTAAATTACCAATGTCATTAGCAATGTATCCCGATATTACCCTAAAAATTTGGGCTTCAATTTTCACTTTTTAATTTACATATTAATGATTAAATTTAGATTTAGTAAATAAATTATATTTTTTGCAAAATTATATTCCACGCCACCGCTTTCTGGATATTCTCAGAAAGTTTGAGCCTATTTTTTATTTTTTATCATTTTTATTTTAGCTATATAATTTTCAGTTACTTGGCAATAAATGCCATGCGCCATGCGGCCATACGCCAAAAATGGTCCTTAGTCACCACCCAGACGGATGTTCTTGCAAAATTTCAGCGAGTTTCGTTGAAAAATAACTGCTTAAGCTGGCCTTGGCAGCCCGCCGCTTAGGGCAGGGGGCCAGAGCTCCTCCGGCCTCGGGGCAAGGGCTGCCCTCTCCTTCGTGGCAGGCGGCCTTCGGCCGTGCAAAAATTGGAAACAACCAAGGAAGCGAATAAGCGCGTAAGCAGAGGGAAAGATATGCCGAGATTGATGGTCGGGTGAAAAGCAGAAAGAGGGCGGGCGTATCACAACAGATGTGTGTAGTGCAGGTGCCAGATGATATCAGCTGAGGGAGGGCAGCAGTGCAAGCGACAAACAGAGGTAGACAAACCTATATACACATCTCTTCCTCAAACTAGCCTCAACTCCAAATCGGTAGGCTTTTTGGAAGACCAAATCTGCAATGCCTAACAAGCTACAACAAGAAAATAACGTCAGCCTCTGGACATAGCTCTAAGTTGGCTGCTAAAGTGCAGTGACGACTGGACTGTGGCCTTTGGCATGGATGGTGGGAGGCGGTGGTGATGGTTGTTGTAGGGCGGAAGAAGGGCTGGTGGTGTTTGGTAGAGGCTGGGGTGCCTCGTCGCTGTCAGGAGAGGGCTTGGAGTCAGGGGAGGCGGAGGAGTGGGAGCGGGGCTTGAAGCGGAGGAGGAGGGCCAGGTGACGGGCGGCGTCGGCGGTCTCCAGGTAGGCCTTGGAGTCCACGGCCAGCACATGCGCCTCGCTCAGCATCCACTTCCGGTACTCCGCGTCCAGGGTCTGCAGAAGAGCTACACTCTTTCTAGGAGGCTGATAGGATGATGGAGGGAGGGACGGTGTTGGAGTAGTGTAGGGCTCGCTTCATGGCCTCTACGAGCTTCTGCATGTCGCTGGAGAGGACCTTCTCGGCGAGGGAGAGGCGGGACTGCATCGCCTTGTTCAGCTGCCCCGCCGCAGCCTCGGAGGCGCTCAGCAGTTTGCGAAGCTCTTCTCCGATGCCCTGCACAATGCCGTCTGTATTTTCTAGTTTTTTTGGTCCGATTGATTTACCTTGACGTGTTCCACAAACTCTTCAGCCTCCAGACTTGAGACGCTTTTGGAAAACCGGCTTACTGCTTTGACGATGTTAACTATCTGAAATATGACACTTTTGTTGCCCTAGATCTCATTTAGGTTGGTTATAAGCGCAGCGTGAAAAAAAGCGTGAGCGTACCTGTTTGTAGAGGATGTCATCTGTGCGATCAATCTCCATACCGTCGGGGATCTTGGGCGGCAGCAGCGGAATTCCCACCGACTCTTCACCTAAGAACAACCCCCTTTGCAAATCCAGCGTTAAAGCAGAGTATTCAAACTAGAGGTTGGCGATTGGGCATGCTGATTGTCCCCATTGCTCTGCGGCGGCTCAGCTGAGGGAAGCGTGAAGCTGTTTTTGGACTCACTCGGTGGTGGTGACAGTGGGCCCTGGATGATGAATAAAACTGATGGGAAATTGGCAGAATCAAGCAGAAGCAAAATGTGACCATGGATTGTTCGCTTTGCTGGAGCCAGGCGGCGTCCTTTTGTGCCTCCAGACGCTGACTAGCCAATCGGGCTTCCAAGAGTCGCTTGTGCAATGCGTCCACCTCTTTGCTGCTACCTCTGCTCTCGTCCTCAACTTCCAACCTTTCGCCCACTCACATTGACGAGGAGCAAAAAGGGCACCTGACGCGTTTGTCGGAATGTCTTGGGCAAGGTGTTGTTGCGTTCCTCCATTGAGCAGGCGGCATCGCTTGCGGAACCCATGTTCACCGGCTCTAGGTTCTGGGAGCCTAAAATTCTCAACCTCAAGAGTTTGTGGAATGCTTTCAACTGTTCAATGAAGTTGAACCCCAGGAGTGTTTGCGAAGGGTGCTGCTGAGCTCGGGAGTCCAATCGCTGACGGTGTGCATAATCTCCCTTAATTCAAATTCCGCCTCACCACTGAGATGGTAGGAGTGATTGGTGGAGTGAAACTGTATTCGATCGCGAACAAGGCCGATTGAGGGGCGTTCCGCCGGGTCGTACTCCCACATTTCTCGCAACAAATCGTAGAGACGCGGCGGACACAAGCCTGGTTTCGCCAACCTACAATTTAATATTACGTTTAGATTCCACATCCATCGGGACCAATCCCAAAGTTTGCCTTCATTTGAAAAAACAAAAGAAGATTGGAGAAACTAGCAAAAATGTAAGTTGAAACAAAAGAAAATATGACCGTTCTCCAGCTTCGAGGCGATGTATGACTTCGGCATTGCGAACGCCCTGGAACGGCTTGACGCCTAGCATCAGGATCTCCCAAATGCACACGCCTGCAACCACCAATCCTACTATCTCAGCCCGCAGTCTCCACTTTGCCCCCCCCAAACCCAGCATCCAGACGTCACTCGCATGGGTGAAACGGCGGAAGTTGATGCTCTCCACACTCATCCACTTGATCGGCAGCTTCCCTTTGGATGCTGCAAAAGGATAACGAAATAGAATCTACTTAGGTAGAAAACAATGAACCAGTGTAGTAGGATTCGCCCTGGAGGCCGCGAGAGAGTCCAAAATCCGAGAGTTTCAAAACGTCGCGCTGAGAGACCAGGCAATTGCGAGCCGCGATATCCCTGCATTTCTTTCTTCCATCTTCCCTAACTACGGAGAGGCTGGAAACCGGTGGACAAATTTCTTGCTCTCCAGATAGGAAAGGGCAGTGCTCAGTTGGTAGGCGTAGAGCAGTAGAGTGGCCACTGGCAGCCCTTTGCCCTCCGTTAGCAGGAAACTACGAAGCTGAAATATCTGACACTTCTTGCAGGAGAAGCAGAAAAGCAGAATGGACCTCTCCCAAAGGCGCCAGCTCCATGACTATCCACATGGGACTGGACAGGCAGACGCCGAGGAGGCGGATGATATGCGGGTGATGAAACTGTCGCATGATGTCTGAAAGGAAGGTAGGTGAGTATAGAGGGGATGAGATGGAGGAGAAGAAAGGCAACGAGCTTCGTCGAAGAAGGCGTCGCGGTGGCTCTCCTCGCGCTCCACCTTGCAGGCCTTGACGGCGACGGGGACGATGTTGCCCTGCTCCAGCTCCAGCTCTCCCTTGTACACGTCCCCGAACTGGCCCTCACCCAGCAGGTCGTGCAGGCGCACTCGCCATCGTTCCAGCTCCAGTCCTCCTGGATAGGCCATTCAATTGTCAAGCATTACCTCGTTGATTTTCAATTGTTCTCCAGTTTTATCGAGAATGAAAAGGAGACCCTCAGTAGGATGTGTATAATCAGGGTCGAGGTCGTCATCTTCGTTGAATCCTGTAACAAAGAATGGCATTCTTTTTTATATCCCAATGAAGCAAGTGTGAACCATGGTTTGGAAGATATTGTTCGATGTCATTGACGAACTGGGAGCTATCCGTAGACTGACTGGCAATAGGCTGGCTGGATGTGGAAGGATGCGAAAGTGGATCATCTGCAAATCCAGCTCCCATCCAGAAATTACATCTTTGTCCTAAGCCAGAGCAGTAAGACAAGGGCCAGAAAATAAAAAAGTCCTCAGCTATCCATAAAGAAGGGAAAGAAGGGGATGAGAGCAAGCATGCAGAACGAAAGGAGCTACTGGGTGAAGGAGCCGCTAGGTTGGCATAGGAAGTTCACTACAGAGTCTACACAGCCCGTCCCAGAAGTAACCTTTGAAGGTCACCCGCTTATAGTGGACTGAAAATAGGGCCTGGGGGTCTAGGGCGATGCTGGGAATGCGAGCAGTGGAGGGGCACTAAGGGGGAACCTCGTTTGGACCAGACGGAGGAGCTGGCGAGGGCGAGGATCTGGTAGCCGTCTACGAGGTCCGCCAGGCTCTCCGCGATGGAGAGGTTGGGGCAGGTCAGGACCAGGGGC
>JASANA010005490.1:0-52706 GCA_030248095.1 Ptycholaimellus sp. GST1_10
CCAGTTCCATGCCCATGCTCCAGCCCAAACGCCAGCCCAGCGTTTTAGAGAGTTTCCTCTTCCAATCCATCAATGAGCATTATAAGCCTCTTTGAAAATTGAGGCGTGGATGCAGTTCCCGGCCAACCTGTAAGTACCATCCTGAATGGTCTAAGGAAACCTAGGCTAAAGCCAATCACAGCATTGAAGGTGATTAAAGCTGAACCAATGTCGCCAGGGCTACAAATGTTAAACTACTACGAGAAAGTGCTCGAGAGTGCCCGTCCTCTCTCATCTTTCTCAGTGAGTCCCACTCATTCCTTGAATCATTCCATTGCATGTATATGCACTGCAGAAACACTATTGTCCAGTCTGCCGGTTTGCCTGGGCTTCTTCCACTGCCCTTAAGTCACATATGGTTCAAAGCAATTTATCTACTTCTGCGTTTTGACACTTTCATTTTTTTCAGGAGAAAAAGCATCCAGAAATGAAGTGATATTTTTCGTTACTCATGCTTGAATGGAACTGGGCAGGAGAGGGAAAGCTGAGCCAAAAGATAGAAAACCTGAACGACGGAAATGTTGGAGGCGAGAGGTATTTCGTTGATGGGATGGGGGAGGAGTTCCTTGTCGAGCAGGCGCCAGGTGAGTAGGTTTGGGCGGGCTTCCAGGAGCTGAAGGTGGCTGCTGCCGTGGGGCAAGGGGAAGCCGGCACCTCCGCGTACGACCGCTTGATAGCGTTGGCAGAGTTCGGAGCCGATTAGGCTGGTGGGACAGGTTGGCTCCCCACCCTTCTCATGCTCACCCAGAAGCACCTTCAATCATACCTTCTTAATAAATATTTTAATTTATGATTGAACTGAACGTGCAAAAAGTTTAAGATGCAAAATATTGAGCGAATTGGAACCAACTTCTAATTTTATAAACAAACTTTACTATGAAAGGTTTTATTTT
The DNA here is from genome assembly GCA_030248095.1 of Ptycholaimellus sp. GST1_10. Lineage (NCBI taxonomy): Eukaryota > Metazoa > Nematoda > Chromadorea > Chromadorida > Chromadoridae > Ptycholaimellus > Ptycholaimellus sp. GST1_10. Next base: position 933 of record JASANA010005490.1, read on the forward strand.
AATTGAATTGTTTTGAAATGAAATTGAAGCTTGAAACTCTGTTAGCAAGGAGGAAAGTAGGAACTTCAAACCAGATATTACGAACTGCATTTTGATAAACCCAAAATAGCTACTTAGTACTAACCTATTCTGTTTTCTCTGAAATCAAAAACCATTTCGAAAGTTTCAATGAACAACTTTTCAGCACAAGTACAAATTTGAGCCATCCGTAGGAACCATTATTTGGTTTCGAGACTTAGTCAGAGGAAAGAATGGATGAAAGAAAATACCTGAAGGGTGCCAGCCTCCAGCTCAGCAACGAGCTCTGGGAAGGAGCTGACGCGGACCCACAAGCGCACATCCGCTGTCAGCAGGGACTGGACCATGGCGAGGAAGAAGAGGAGGATGACGGCTGCCAGACTCGCCACGGCCACGTCGCCTAGCCGCCGCCGACTCTCCCGACTCTGCTTCAGTGCCACTGCGTAGATGTGGAACAAGGCTCCCGGAAAGGCCCGCCAGCGTCCCTGGGCCAGCACCAAGGAGGTCAGAAGGAGCACCCCCAGAATGGCCGCCCATACAGGACCCTTCAAATGGCCTTTTCGCTTCTTAAAGGTATGATGGGTAAAAATGGAGGCTCAATTTTGTTGGGCAAGTTTTCGGATGGTACTTACTATCGGCATTTTCCGCAAAAAATATGTACAAAATGAAATATGTAGAAATCGATAAAGTTTGAATAAATATACTTTAAAGTTTCAATAAATATACTTTAAACTTTAAAGTTTATTGGTTTCCAATTATGAATGATGTATGAAATAAAATTAGGTGCCTTTTCTAAATAAGAAAAAGCACCTTTAGCCAAAATAAGAGAGCACCTGAAAGATGCGACTGAGGAAGTGGAAGTAGTCGTAGTGCCTCGGCCGTCGGCCCATGTAAAATACAAAGTACTGATGCACAGCCAGGGAAAATAGGCGATCCGGTCGATCCTGGATGGCCTGTGTCTGAGCCAGGACGTCCACGCTCCCATCCTCCAGCAGCCGCCGCAGCCCGTCCAGGCTGTAGTTCTTCCAAGGGGGCTCCAGCACCTCCAGTCGGCAGCCCATCGCCTGCGCCGTGAACGCCAACAGCTCCAGGTCATAGCCGACGTGGTCGCAGTTCCGCCGCCGAAAGCAGGCCACGTCCACCGTGGGTCGGGCTTCCAGAGCTCCGGCGCGCAAGCTGCTGCGATTCCCGCCGCAGAAGCCTGTCATGGTTGGTTCAAGGGGCCAACTTTCGGCCTGAGCAGTCCTTCATTGCCCTAAAGTGTAGCCCTGCCAGGGGATGAGGCCGAAACCCGAGCGGTAGCCCTACACCCCTGGACATTGTTTGCCAGTGCTTGCCACCTAAAGTGCCCGTGTTTTTTTCCCGGCCCAGTCAATAGCACTCTAGCCCTGGCTTCCTTCCACCTTCGCGTGATGTCTTGCTTTTGTTACAACCTCCTCTTCCTGCAGGGTGCTTTAGGCCTGGGGAGGAGGGGTGACTGGCCAAATTTAATAGCCGCCAAAAAGTGAGGCCAGCCTAGGCCTGGAGTGGAAATTGAGGCCGGGGGGCCTGGAGGCGAGGGGGAGATGGGGCCGGTGCGTCTGAAAGGTTTAGCGGGGCGTTTTAGTGGCCCTGGCCCTGTCTAGATGACAGAGGCCTTTGGAGGGGGGTAGTGGGGGGATAGAGTGGAGGGAGGAGATGGAAAGGGGGGAGTGCGATGATGAGGGTGGATGACCGTGGATTTGATGGAAAGGCCACTCACCACCCTCCCGCCCCATCCGCAACCTGTTCCACTGGCGGGCGGCCCCCAAACGCCGCAACAGCTGACTCCTCTCTCCGCACGCCTTCCCCCACCCTTAAGCCCTCCTCTCTGCCCCGTAAACGCTGCCAGACCGCCGGGCAACATTTATTTTTCCTTCCACCCCCAGGCTAGGTGTGTGTAGGACAGGGAGTGAGGAGGAGTTGCGGAACCCCTGGGGCGCTTGTTGTCTCCGCCAGTTGCTGCTCAGCCACCTATCCATTGTCTTGTTGTTTCCCCAGCCAGCCTATAGGCGGGGAATGGGGTTGCAGGAACGATCAGATTTCGCGATGTGGGCGGACGGGAGCGGAAGTTTGCTGACGAGTATACTGATTCTGGGCCTGCGTATGGTCACTGGGAAAGGCATCGGTGGTTGTAAGGTCCTGGATCTCACGCACGACTTGGACAGGTGATTTTGTTGTTGTTATATTGCAGTGATGGTAAATAGCATTATTTATTTTGCAAAAAAAAGAACTCTATTCCCAAAACAAAACGCGAACGCGGGCGAAAAAAACAGCAAGGTTCAATTAAAAACATAGCAAGGTTCAACTTATAATGACATGCCTTCAGCGATAATTTTGCAGAAACAACCCGTATGCACCACAGTTTCGTCCGTTCGACCTGCAGTACAAGCAGCGGGGACCGTACAAAGCTGTGCCGTACGTTGAGTGAGTTCATCGTCAAAAATTAGACTTGTAAGGGGAAAATGGTGATATTTCTTTGAAGATGGAATTTTTACGCTACATACGAACACCTGGGCACTCACATGGACGCTCCTGCACATTTTGCTCGCAATGCTAAGCACATCGAAGAGGTTCAATTCTGAAGAGGTTCAATTCATTCCAAAATAAATAGGCGGATAATTTATTGTAGATTGAACTGGAACGTCTGATTGGGGAGGCGTGTGTGTTGGATGTGGCTAGCAAGGTCCAGGAACAGGCAGACTACGCCGTTTCTCCATCTGATATTGAGGTATTCGGCAAAAAGACAGCGCTTGCTGTCCCACTCAAGGAATGCCTGGAATTTACGCCCTCACTAGGATAGCTCCCATTTGTCCCAAAAGTCACGACGATTTTTGACAGCTCCCAAAAATTACATCAAACAAGCTTGACCGATTAAAAGATCATCTTTTTCGAGCGTCTCCAGCACTGCTGATGCATGAGGGAAAAGACTGAACTGAATGAACTGAATGCTGGCTGAGGAATGGGAAGAGAAGAACGGACTGCTGGACGAGAACTGCCTCTTCCTGGTCTACACGGGGCGCTCCGAGCATTGGGCCAACACCGCCGCCTACTTCGGCACTCGAAACCCCGCCGACGCTTCCTCCTTTCGATGGCCTGGTCCCCTTCCTCATCTTTCACCTCGGCCTCGCCAAGCATTCCTGTCTTCCTAGCCCAACTGCTTTTAGAAAACACTTATCAATTTGGCCCCTCCCCCCCTCCCCTCCTCCCCCCCCCCCGCCCCCCTCCCCACCTCCCCCCGCCCCCCCTCCCCCCCCCCCCTCCCCCCCCCCCCCACCCCCCGGGGGGGGGCGGGGGGGGGGGCCCCCCCCCCCCCCCCCACCCCGCGCCCCAGGGCCTGCCATTGGGGGGCTTTCGGGGGACAGGGAGGGATTGCAGGCATTCCGGGCCTGGAGAACCTGGCGGGGGGCCTGGGAGCCCTGCCGGCCAGAGGGGCGACGGTGATTGCGGCCCCGCTCAAGCTACGCGGCGGATCCGGGGCTCAGACTCGCGTCTTTGCACTTGGATGGAAAGGTTTCTAGCTTTCAGCGGCCTTTTTCTAACTATTCACTCGATGGTAGTAAACAAGGAAATGTATAACTTGTCAAAATCAAGTGCCTTGCATGGACTGAATGAAGACCTTTGAGGAAAAGGCAAATTGTGCAGCAAAGTTCTTATTTGTGCATTTTCTGGCGAAAAAACTCGAAAATCCGATTTAGCTCTTTTGTCAGACCTTTTTTCACGGTAACGATAGAAATGTTGCAGCAGAGGATCCTTGCACTTTGGCTAACCTGGTTTCAAGTGCCTCCAGTCTCAGCTATTTCTCTGCTCTGCTTCTCGGTGCTCTTTCTATTGTGATCTTTTGATTGCATTTGCTTGCCGCACGATTCGACCTAAATGACTCTCAGGAGGTATCTTCTTTTTTAGAGTACGATTTCAGTTAAGATTTTGAACTAAGTTCAACTGGGCTTCATTTTATGTTGTGCAAATGTACTGTAACAACAATCAAATTCGAATGCTTTCCTTTTCGTAGTTTTGGCTTCTGTATATATGAAAAGTGCAATTACATAATATGTTTTTAAAAAACCCCAAAGAAAAGAAAGCGACACGACAGAGAACCTACTCTTTTTTGGATTATTTTCTTTTTCAAACGCTCGATAGATCTCTTTCAACTGTTGATTGAATGACTGCGAAACGCTCATATGTTGTATAATTCAAAAAGATAAATGCAGCGTCATAACTTCAGAAAGTGAAAATGTCCTGCCGAACAAATCGCCCCGCTCTTTCATTCATGCTCAAATTGCTTCTCGTCTCAATTAGCGCCATATTTCTCCCCAATCGCTCCTACTAATGTATTTCGCAGCCCCGCCACTCTGAAGCAGGTGCTTTTCGCATCCATCTCATCTGATGGAGCATTGCCAATGTTGCTGTCAAGTGCAGGGAAGAAGGCAGACGCCTGTGCCTTCCCCTTGTCAGCAGCAAGGCGCCCTGCTGATGCTGGGATTTTATGGGCGGCAGAGAAAGTGAGGGATTAAATTTGCGCCAGCCCTCTGGAACGGCTTCCCTCTTCTCCGCCATTATCACATTCGTCCCAGAAGAGAGGAGTCGAGGAAGAGGCGGCCTTGAGAAAAGCCGTGTCAGGGTGCGGAATAGGCCAGCTGTTCTTGGCCAACTCGCCTCCTGCTCTTGCCCTGCTAAATTGGCGCATGGCAATTTGCGGCCACACAGGCCCCTTCCTCTGATAAGGCTGTGAGGGCTTTAGAAGGGTGGGAGGAGGGGGGTGGGAGAAAAGGTCGAAGCTGCAACGGTCCGTGTCAGGGAGCTCTGGTCGTAAAAAAGGGGTGCCTTGTCAGCTTTGAGCCGGCTTATGCGCTTGGACAAGAGGAGCTGCGGAGGCACACTCAGCACCCCCGTCCCTCCGCAAAAGCACCCCCCGCTCTAATCACATCAGAGCCCTTCACCGCCCCTCTTTCCCTCCCACTCCCCCCCAGGCAAAGTCTAGCAGCAAACAACTCTTTCATAGCCGATCCGTAATGCCCTTTGTGGGAGTGTAGAAAGTGGTGGAGCTATGCGTGAGCTGATGATGCTGCTGCCACTTCGCTGGGCCCTGGCCACGAGGACCTTTATTAAGCCCTCGAGGAGCAAGAGCAGCAAAATGTGGGAATTTCTTTGCCCTGCCTCTGCTCAGAGGAAGAAGATGGACTGCTGCAGGTTTCGCGAGTTCCAGAGCGTGGCACGGCAGGTCCTGCTCAGCCACGAGTACGCCGACCACAGTGAACCCCTTCGCTACTACTACAACAGCTGGAAGCAGCCCTATCTGGGCTCCATGGACTTTGAGGTATCGGCCCTTTTTTGACTTTGGTTTGAGAAAAATGAGAAAAGGTTGACGATTTTTTGTTTTTAATGGGAACATTTTTGTATTGATAGTTAGAGAAGTTTTTTCGAAGATATTGATTCTGTTTGAATGTTGTACAGGAGAATGAAAATGTGAACAGATTGAACAATCAAGAGTTTAATAAACGATGCATGATATTTCAGAAGAATGTGTGCCACGGGGAAGTTTCACCCGACGATCGCTTTCTAATGCCAGTGTTGCGGAACAACTCCATGGTTCGTCTCTACTATGAGTGAGTAGATTGAGATCAGTTTTTGAAAAGCCTAACCTCCAGTTTGAAGGTGTAAAAGGGACAGTGTCTGCTGCGATGAGCTCCAGTGCTGCTTTCAGTACTCCGCCAGAACTTTGGCCGGGTAAGCTAGCAGAATTCAAGGCTGCCCTCGTGTATTAGATTGATTTTGTATCCAAACTGGTCTGGCAGGCAAAATAGCAGAAAAGTAGAGTTGAGGATGGCGACGATCGGTCTGGGGTGTGTGATGATGGTGGTGTGCATCATATTCGCCGTCTACTGCATACACCAGGTTCGGCGGCGTGATGAACAGCAGCGTCGTCTATCCACCATTTCTGGTCTACCTTTTTTTGTCCGATTCTCCCCAAATTCTCACGATGTTTGAAGCAAATTTCAGGCAACTTCGCAGGCGAGATCCATCAGATCAAAGGCGGTCGCACGCAGAAGTCATATTCGGTCGTCTGATCACATATTCAGGGATTTTCTTTTATCCCTATCGCTCTGCTTTTCGACAACCTGCATAGTCAGCGGTAGACTGATTTGCTTAAAGGCTTTTAACTGTGACATTTGGCGTTCATTGTAATCGAACAACTTGTTTTCTTCTAGAGCGTTGATGTACGAATAACTATTGTTTCCTTGAAATTTCGATTTTGAGACCAGGAATAACATCAGTCGGTAATTAATAGCTAAAAAGACAGTTTTACGGCAAATCAAACTACTCCTAAAGATTGCTCTATAATCTACATGTAGTTGAGCCCGGTAGCTGAGTCGTCGGCCAGTATCCAGGCAGCGTAGTAGCCAGCGTAGATGATGGTAAAGAGGGCGAAGGAGAGTGGAAAGCCAATGACGGAGACTTCGTCCACCAGCTCTGCCGTCAGCTTCAGGCCTCTCACTGCGCCCCACCACTCCCCCAACGTCCACCACCTCCAACGCCCTCCTCCTGTTATGATCCAGGCCAGCTGGCAGCTACCGAAGGCAGTGGAAGAAGCGGGCGTAGATGCGCGGGACGCGAGACCAGACGAACTGCCAGCGGGGGGAGCCGTCCTCCTGCTCCTCCTCCTCCTCTTCCAGCAGTGATGAGGTGGAGAGGGAGGGGAGCGGAGAAAGAGGACTGAGGAGATCCTGGGCGGGCAGGAACTGACGCCAGGCTGAGCCCAGCAGCTGATCTGAAGCCAGGGGGACGTCCAGCCAGGAGTACTCCGTTATGTCCTCGCTCTCTACAAAGCTCTTAGTCTGGTGGGGGTGGGGGTGAAGGAGGGTGAAGGAGGAGTGAACCTTGGGTGGGGGTGGAAGGTGAGTGAAGGCCGCTGTCTCCGTTGCCTGGTGGCTCGGAAGCAGAATGTGGCTCGTCTAGCTCCTCCTTCGTTTGCTCCTTCTTTTCGCGTAGATTCTTCAGCCAGTTTAGGATGACCATCTGGCCGACCTGAAATAAAATGAAGCTTTAAGATGGCACTGAAAAGTTAAACAAGGTGTTCTCGGCTGTTGCCAAGATGCGCGGCCTCACCTCAAGACAACAACTAGATGAAAATTCATGGCAAAATTAACCCGATCTCAATGAAAAACCATGAATTATACATGTTCAAATTTTTGAAACATCAAGATTTTCGGTTTTTGACTATAAATCGAGTAATACTAAATATTTCAAATATTTCTCTCGCCAGCTTCAGGATATTACTATCCCGGACTTAAATACCAAAAATCAGCTAATTTCATTGAAAAGCCATGAATTATACATGTTCAAATTTTTGAAACATCAAGATTTTCGGTTTTTGACTATAAATCGAGTAATACTAAATATGTCAAATATTTCTCTCGCCAGCTTCAAGATATTACTATCCCGGACGTAAATACCAAAAATCAGCTAATTTCATTGAAAAACCGAAGACTTATGCATGTTCAAATTTTTGAAACATCAAAATTTTGGTTTTTTGACTATAAATCCAGAAATAATAAATATTTCAAAAATTCTATTTGCCAGCTTCGAAATGTTACTTAGACGGACGTATCTGCCAAAAATCAGCTAATTCCATTGAAATACCACTGATTTACGATTTTTTGTATTTTGAAACATCAAAAAATTGAGTTTTGGGCGAAATTCAAAAAATTACGCCAAGCACCAAAAATGGTCCCGAGGCACCGCCTAAGCGGACCTTCATGCAAAAAATCAGCCAATTTCGTTGAAAAACCGCGGAGTACGGGCATGCCACACACACATATATATATATAGTAATATGGGTCAGTGGCCGCGCTTCGCGCGGCCACCCTTCTCATTTCTTTAATTTTTCCTATTCTTTCCACCCTTATCATTTATTTATTTTTATTGCTATACATTATTGCTAAACATAACAAAGATTACTTAAAAATATTGTTCAAAACCATCAAGTATTTAACTTTAGTTCAGCAGAGTACACATCAATAATCGATGAGCTTCTGTGTATGCTGCTGCTCAGCTATGCATACGAACGCTTTCATAGCAATCAGTGCTGCTTTACTCTGACTACTGCAGCCATCCTTACTAATCAATGCCTTGAAACATCAGCACCCTGAGTAGAGCTCAAATCGCGAAAATTGATTTCACTCAATGCGATTTTTTATTAAAATAATTTTGAAAAGTTGAAAAAGTAAATGAAAGGTCTTAAACAGAATTATTTTGCCTTGAATTGAAAAAAAAGTCCGACAAAAAAAGTCGAAAATTGGATGAGCAAGCAAGTTTCAAAGTGAAAAATGACCAAAATTGAGAACGTTTTCAATCACAATTTTTTTCAATGGAAAAATGGCGAGGACTTCCCTACATATGTTAAAGAACTCACTGAGATCTATCCAAAAAACTATCATGTGCCACGATTTGATTAGAAACCATACGGCGCCAAGGCCATCCCGAAAATAGCATCACCCGTATATAATAAGATATATATGCGGACAGACGGACGCAAAAATGGGGTAACTGCTTAAGCTGGCCTTGGCCGCCCGCCGCTTCGTGCAGGGCGCCAGAGCTCCTCCGGCCTCCGGGCACGGGTGCTACGGCCCCTACGCTTCGCCTAGCATGCTTCGCATGCTAGGCTATGCTCCGGGGCCTCCGCACCCATGCCCTCCGGCCTCCGGAGCTCTGACTGCCCTGCCCTCCGCGGCAGGCGGCCTTCGGCCGCGCAAAAATTGGGCTGGTGCGAACGGAGCGGTAGCGAAGTGTCAGCGCCCAGCCCCTCTTTTCGACCCAGGTGTACGTTTTCGTAGTTATTGCTAGATCTTAAAATTGATAAGGATTTTGTGCTTCATAGAAACGTCCAATGGTTCTGATTCTTTTTGCATTGGAAAAAGCATCATCGAATTGACCAAAACTCGCGAGAAATCATCAAAAATTGGCAGAATTCGTGAGAAAATCACTCAAAACCATTTGTCCGAACTCCTCCTCCTCCTTCTCCTTCTTCTTCTTCTTCTCCGCATCTATCCAATGGACGATAGTAGGTATTCATTTCTTCCCCCACTCACCCCCCTCCCCGGGTCCTTGGGCCTCATGTATTGATTTTTATTCATAAGTCTTCAGTGAAACAACGATGCATATGCACTAGTGGTGTAGTGGTCTAAGCGATTGAACAGCTGGTTGAAACTGGGAGCCTCGAATCCTTCTTAGGCAATCATTTTTATTTTGGAAATTTTAAGTTGAGAAAACAACTGGTACCATCGGCAGGTCAAAATTAGAGCTCTTTTCTCCCAAAAATCGATTGCCCTAAGTATAAATCCAGAAAATTTCACAAAAATATGTTAGTTTGCCATTAAATTTGAATTGTATTTTTGATTTTCGAATCTTTTCTTTTCGTTATATTTTTTAAATAAGTTTGTTCTTTATTTATTATTATTTTTTATCCAATAACATCTTAATATATTTTCGATTCTTTTTTTATGTTTGTTATATTTTTTAATGAATTTATTTTTATTTATTTATTTTTTATATATTATAAAATAATGTAAAATTGTATTTATACATTTAATACTATATTAAAAGTGGAAGAAATAACTGGTACCATCGGCAAGCCAAATGTGGGTCTCTTTTCTCCAAATTTTGTAATTGCCTCGAGCAAAAAGTCAAGGAAATACATCTACTACTAGTGGAATCTGCTGCGTCATCTGCATTTTGTTTTTGGGCGCGCATGGAAAGAGACACTGAACTGCGCGCCAAAAACAAAATGCAACTGTCCAAGCAGCAGATTCCACTAGTAGTAGATGTATTTCATTGACTTTTTGCTCGAGGCAATTACAAAATTTGGAGAAAAGAGACCCACATTTGGCTTGCCGATGGTACCAGTTATATTATCCTCTTTAGACTGTTTTTGCACATACTTGAATTACAAATTAAATTTAAAAAGTTTAAATTTTTTTTCGAAACTTTGATATAGTCTACATGCTCATTTTTACCTACATTTGAAACAAGCTCCTTGTATTTGCAATATAAAAGTATCAATAGACAGTATGGAATTGATAAAGTTCACACCTCGGCAATATTTTATGCTTCATATCTCAAAATTTCCAAATTCCACGAATTTTCAAAAAAATCCTCAAAAAAGCAGTGAATTTTGTTGGTAGTTTATCTGAAAAGATGGATAACCTGACAAGCCCGCTCGTGCCTGGAGAGGAAGGCGACGCCGGCGACCTCAATGTTGACGAAGAAGATGGAGATGATGCAGGCGAAGAGCCAGAGGTCGATGCACTTGAGGTGACTCACGCGCGGCAGCTCCTCCGTCACCGTACCCAGCTGGAACGTCAGCGCCAGCATCGACGACACCGACAGCGACAGACGCTCCGACACCGACCTACGCCTCTGGAAAGATGGGTAACCTGACAAGCCCGCTCGTGCCTGGAGAGGAAGGCGACGCCGGCGACCTCGATGTTGACGAAGAAGATGGAGATGATGCAGGCGAAGAGCCAGAGGTCGATGCACTTGAGGTGACTCACGCGCGGCAGCTCCTCCATCACCGTACCCAGCTGGAACGTCAGTGCCAGCATCGACGACACCGACAGCGACAGACGCGCCGACACCGACCTACGCCTCTGGAAAGATGGGTAACCTGACAAGCCCGCTCGTGCCTGGAGAGGAAGGCGACGCCGGCGACCTCGATGTTGACGAAGAAGATGGAGATGATGCAGGCGAAGAGCCAGAGGTCGATGCACTTGAGGTGACTCACGCGCGGCAGCTCCTCCGTCACCGTACCCAGCTGGAACGTCAGCGCCAGCATCGACGACACCGACAGCGACAGACGCGCCGACACCGACCTACGCCTCTGGAAAGATGGGTAACCTGACAAGCCCGCTCGTGCCTGGAGAGGAAGGCGACGCCGGCGACCTCGATGTTGACGAAGAAGATGGAGATGATGCAGGCGAAGAGCCAGAGGTCGATGCACTTGAGGTGACTCATGCGCGGCAGCTCCTCCGTCACCGTACCCAGCTGGAACGTCAGCGCCAGCATCGACGACACCGACAGCGACAGACGCTCCGACACCGACCTACGCCTCTGGAAAGATGGGTAACCTGACAAGCCCGCTCGTGCCTGGAGAGGAAGGCGACGCCGGCGACCTCGATGTTGACGAAGAAGATGGAGATGACGCAGGCGAAGAGCCAGAGGTTGATGCACTTGAGGTGACTCACGCGCGGCAGCTCCTCCGTCACCGTACCCAGCTGGAACGTCAGCGCCAGCATCGACGACACCGACAGCGACAGACGCTCCGACACCGACCTACGCCTCTGGAAAGATGGGTAACCTGACAAGCCCGCTCGTGCCTGGAGAGGAAGGCGACGCCGGCGACCTCGATGTTGACGAAGAAGATGGAGATGATGCAGGCGAAGAGCCAGAGGTCGATGCACTTGAGGTGACTCACGCGCGGCAGCTCCTCCGTCACCATACCCAGCTGGAACGTCAGCGCCAGCATCGACGACACCGACAGCGACAGACGCTCCGACACCGACCTACGCCTCTGGAAAGATGGGTAACCTGACAAGCCCGCTCGTGCCTGGAGAGGAAGGCGACGCCGGCGACCTCGATGTTGACGAAGAAGATGGAGATGATGCAGGCGAAGAGCCAGAGGTCGATGCACTTGAGGTGACTCACGCGCGGCAGCTCCTCCGTCACCGTACCCAGCTGGAACGTCAGCGCCAGCATCGACAACACCGACAGCGACAGATGCTCCGACACCGACCTACGCCTCTGGAAAGATGGGTAACCTGACAAGCCCGCTCGTGCCTGGAGAGGAAGGCGACGCCGGTGACCTCGATGTTGATGAAGAAGATGGAGATGATGCAGGCGAAGAGCCAGAGGTCGATGCACTTGAGGTGACTCACGCGCGGCAGCTCCTCCGTCACCGTACCCAGCTGGAACGTCAGCGCCAGCATCGACGACACCGACAGCGACAGACGCTCCGACACCGACCTACGCCTCTGGAAAGATGGGTAACCTGACAAGCCCGCTCGTGCCTGGAGAGGAAGGCGACGCCGGCGACCTCGATGTTGACGAAGAAGATGGAGATGATGCAGGCGAAGAGCCAGAGGTCGATGCACTTGAGGTGACTCACGCGCGGCAGCTCCTCCGTCACCGTACCCAGCTGGAACGTCAGCGCCAGCATCGACGACACCGACAGCGACAGACGCTCCGACACCAACCTACGCCTCTGGAAAGATGGGTAACCTGACAAGCCCGCTCGTGCCTGGAGAGGAAGGCGACGCCGGCGACCTCGATGTTGACGAAGAAGATGGAGATGATGCAGGCGAAGAGCCAGAGGTCGATGCACTTGAGGTGACTCACGCGCGGCAGCTCCTCCGTCACCGTACCCAGCTGGAACGTCAGCGCCAGCATCGACGACACCGACAGCGACAGACGCTCCGACACCGACCTACGCCTCTGGAAAGATGGGTAACCTGACAAGCCCACTCGTGCCTGGAGAGGAAGGCGACGCCGGTGACCTCGATGTTGACGAAGAAGATGGAGATGATGCAGGCGAAGAGCCAGAGGTCGATGCACTTGAGGTGACTCACGCGCGGCAGCTCCTCCGTCACCGTACCCAGCTGGAACGTCAGCGCCAGCATCGACGACACCGACAGCGACAGACGCTCCGACACCGACCTACGCCTCTGGAAAGATGGGTAACCTGACAAGCCCGCTCGTGCCTGGAGAGGAAGGCGACGCCGGCGACCTCGATGTTGACGAAGAAGATGGAGATGATGCAGGCGAAGAGCCAGAGGTCGATGCACTTGAGGTGACTCACGCGCGGCAGCTCCTCCGTCACCGTACCCAGCTGGAACGTCAGCGCCAGCATCGACAACACCGACAGCGACAGACGCGCCGACACCGACCTACGCCTCTGGAAAGATGGGTAACCTGACAAGCCCGCTCGTGCCTGGAGAGGAAGGCGACACCGGCGACCTCGATGTTGACGAAGAAGATGGAGATGATGCAGGCGAAGAGCCAGAGGTCGATGCACTTGAGGTGACTCACGCGCGGCAGCTCCTCCGTCACCGTACCCAGCTGGAACGTCAGCGCCAGCATCGACGACACCGACAGCGACAGACGCGCCGACACCGACCTACGCCTCTGGAAAGATGGGTAACCTGACAAGCCCGCTCGTGCCTGGAGAGGAAGGCGACGCCGGCGACCTCGATGTTGACGAAGAAGATGGAGATGATGCAGGCGAAGAGCCAGAGGTCGATGCACTTGAGGTGACTCACGCGCGGCAGCTCCTCCATCACCATACCCAGCTGGAACGTCAGTGCCAGCATCGACAACACCACAGCACAGACGCGCCGACACCGACCTACGCCTCTGGAAAGATGGGTAACCTGACAAGCCCGCTCGTGCCTGGAGAGGAAGGCGACGCCGGCGACCTCGATGTTGACGAAGAAGATGGAGATGATGCAGGCGAAGAGCCAGAGGTCGATGCACTTGAGGTGACTCACGCGCGGCAGCTCCTCCGTCACCGTACCCAGCTGGAACGTCAGCGCCAGCATCGACAACACCGACAGCGACAGACGCGCCGACACCGACCTACGCCTCTGGAAAGATGGGTAACCTGACAAGCCCGCTCGTGCCTGGAGAGGAAGGCGACACCGGCGACCTCGATGTTGACGAAGAAGATGGAGATGATGCAGGCGAAGAGCCAGAGGTCGATGCACTTGAGGTGACTCACGCGCGGCAGCTCCTCCGTCACCGTACCCAGCTGGAACGTCAGCGCCAGCATCGACGACACCGACAGCGACAGACGCGCCGACACCGACCTACGCCTCTGGAAAGATGGGTAACCTGACAAGCCCGCTCGTGCCTGGAGAGGAAGGCGACGCCGGCGACCTCGATGTTGACGAAGAAGATGGAGATGATGCAGGCGAAGAGCCAGAGGTCGATGCACTTGAGGTGACTCACGCGCGGCAGCTCCTCCATCACCATACCCAGCTGGAACGTCAGCGCCAGCATCGACAACACCGACAGCGACAGACGCGCCGACACCGACCTACGCCTCTGGAAAGATGGGTAACCTGACAAGCCCGCTCGTGCCTGGAGAGGAAGGCGACGCCGGCGACCTCGATGTTGACGAAGAAGATGGAGATGATGCAGGCGAAGAGCCAGAGGTCGATGCACTTGAGGTGACTCACGCGCGGCAGCTCCTCCGTCACCGTACCCAGCTGGAACGTCAGCGCCAGCATCGACGACACCGACAGCGACAGACGCGCCGACACCGACCTACACCAACGCCTCCCTCCTTTTTCACCCTCAACCTCTCTTTCCGCCTCACCTCGTCTCCAGGAAGAACGTCATCCAACTCACCGTCACCGTGAGGAAGGTTGGGAAATAGGCCTGCAGCAGTTCAGCGATTCCGTCGAGGAATTGGAGGAGGGTAAAAATGGAGACCTGAACGAGGTAGAAGCCGTTGAGGCGAGTGAAGACGAAGCGGGCCTCCAGGCGGTCCCAGAGCCCGTTGGGGTAGGCCAGCTGGCGTTTCCGCGTCTGCCAGCCCGTCTGTGCCAATCCAAGCGTAGGCTGAAAGAGTGCCAGAAAAGCGGGCCAAACCAACCAGCGTAAACTCCAGCAGCAGGACCTCGGTCATGAAACTCAGCGGCGGATCGTTCCAGTCCAGATGCAGCTCTGCCGCTGTACTTTCACATTTCACCCTGATCTAGTACACTCAGACTCACAGCATAGACTGTATATTGAGCTTCCATATCATAAAATACGTCAATATAGTCTCCATGCTCACAGACAGCTTACCGCTCAGGGAGTAGGACTCGAACTCCATGTAGCCTGAAGCAGATAAAATTTTTCTAAGATATTTGGCAATTTGTATTTATTCATATGAGAATAAAATGGTTTATGCACATGATTCAAGAAAGCGGTGACTGGTAAGGATGTGGGAACAGAATGAAAGTAGGAACAGGTGATCCGGTCGAAGGGAAAAAGCTCCAGGCGTAGACGACAGGGAGCGCGAATTTTGAGCCGGTTGGAGGACCATAGGAGGCCGGTGCTGTGGAGGATGACGAAGCTGTTGTTGGAGGGACTCGCGTGCATGCGCGTCCCTTTCGAGTTCACCTGCAAGGCCAACTTTATCTGCCTCCTATTGGCTCTGTTTCTATCGAAGCTACGAATGTCTCATCTAAGCCTAGACAGCCTAATGGTAGGGGCTGGGGCACGTGGCCTTTTTACCACGCATATATCTGGCTGCCACAAGTGTTTGCTGCAAGTGCTCAAAGCTTTTTGCTGGTCCAAAATTAATGAGACCAGTGCTCGCAAAAAATGAGCCCCTTACACAAGGTCGGGCTTGAGCGTGAAGTTGGTGCGACAGAGGTCCGTGGTGGGGAATTCCAGGCGGGAGTCTACCCAGAACACGTCGTACAGGACGTCTATTTCAAAGTCTGCCAGTAATTCTCCTCTACTTTCCTACCCCAAGGACACGCCGATCAATTGAACCGGCTGTGATCTCGGAGAGTGAGGAGATCTCCTGGATGAGGAAACCGACGGTGACGTTGACACCGTCCCTGTTCGGCAACTGGTTCACTTCATAGTCGTCCGCGGTGAGAACTCGCGTGATTTTCATGCCCACCTTTTGGGGGCCACATAAGCAAGTGAAGTGGAAAGCTAGAGGGCAATAGAACATTGCGAAAGGCATCACTGATGCACTCGCTGGAGACCATCCCGAAGCTCTTCAGCTCCTCCGCTAGAGAGGCCGCCTTCAATCAGCATAAGCTCCTCTCATTTTTATCCTCCCCTTTTTAAAGTCCTCATTTCAAATTGTCGTCCCATTCAAAGCCAGCCGCAAAGACCCCGCCCGCAAATAAAAAGGCAAATGGGCGGGCTTTTGAACTCGCCGCTCTCCCTCTCTTTATCCTCGCAAAGAGCGCATGCATGGCCGATTGCCGCCTCCTTCAGCTCCAGGACTCCCCCCCCCCCCCCACAAGACAGCCTAGAGGTGCTAGTTAAAGGCAGGGGGGAATTGCGGGCTGCAGTTTTTTCTCGCCTACCTGTCGCGCGGCGCAGGGGCAGAGCAGAGCGGCGACCAGCAGCAACAGTCCGTCATTCATCTCCCTTCGCCCCTCGCTGACGTCTGTGTGTGTGTAGAAGTCGGCCGAGTGAACTGGAAGGCCCGGGCATCGCTGGGGCGGGCATTGGAAATCATTATGCGCCCATTCCCCCGCTCCCCCGACGTCGACCGCCTTTCATCCACTTCCTGCCCTCCCTCCATCCTCCTCAGCTCTCACTTCTCTCCTCGTCTAGCTCCTCTCTGCTCTGCCTCTCACGCCTTTCTGATTGCATCCGCTTCCACCTTTTCCGACAAGGAAGGAAGGTTGTAGGGGAAGGGGGGCTGAGCGGCTTGAGGAGCTGATTCAGGTGCTAATTTAGAGCTCACCGCCTAACCAGCTGTTTGGAAAAGGAGTCCTAGTGGGGGATATTGATGCTGTAATGGGGTGGGTGAATAATGAAGCTCCGACCAATTGCTTTTTGGGCCCGCAACAATTCTGCTGGAGCCAAGCGAGAGATAATGGGGGGCAATTAGTTGGCCGTCTAAGATGTTGGCCTAGCCATGCTTTTCTAGCTACACTATTTACCTTTGTCTCCGAAAACTTCGCGCTCAAGTTCCAAAGAATAGCTGTTGTAAATTATGAGACAAGAAGCATGCTGTTCCTTTTCCCAACCGACTTTTCCCTCTTCAATTGGTTGCTGTAGCAGTTGCGCTTGGGGAGGCTGGCGGGGATGAGAAAGGTGGAGGAGGCATAAAAGAGCGGAGGAGGGCTAGACGAGGTAGAGGAGGAGGAGGAGGAGGGGAATGAGGCGATTGACTCAAGGCCAGGCCTGTCAGTCCCTCCTCCGGCCGCATCCCGCCGCCATCGATCCGGCTCCGCTTACAACTTGCCCTGACTCCCTCACCCCACAACCCCTCCCCCCTTAACCCCCCTACCCCCTCCAACAACCCCGCCAAACTCCTCCAGGTCCAATCGGTGGCCTTCCTCTGCCCGACCTGGCTGGGGCCCCTTGAAGCAGGCAGGGACAGGTGAGGCCCTTTTATGGACAGGCCTCCCTCCCTCCAGCCAACAGCCTCTCCACACGGTCACGCCCCTCTAGCCTCCCTCTTCTACCCGCTCCCTCCCCCTTTTCCGCCCTTGCAGCCAGCCAAGGGTGGCCAAACGCCCTTTGCGCCGCTAATTCACCTCCTAAGCCCTCCCCCCATTCGCCTATATGGCCCTCCACTCTGCCTGCGAGGCATGTGCAGGCCAGTAGGCGCCGTAGGCCCTCCCTAACGCCCCCCTAGGCTGGATAGAGGCCTTATAATTGCGGCACACAGCTGCTGTTGCCACCTAGTCACACTTTCTCTGCCCCCACCCCAAGGTCTGCGGCCAAGTCCGCGCAAACACGATCCGCAAACACCGCTTACAATCGACCGCCCCTCCCTCTGGCCCCCAGACCAAGCTGTCTTTTTTGTCCCCCTCCGCTTCTCTCTTCCGCCCCCCCCCCCCAAGGCAAAGGACTCTGGGCTAGGCGGGAGAGACTTTGGAGTAGAAGGGCGTGTGAATTTGTTTCCAGCCCCCCAGCCCCTTGTCAGTCAAAAGTCCCCCTTAAAAACTCCTTTTCCGGGGCGCCCCTTCTTTTTCGAGGTCAGAGCCTTTGTACGGCCCTCCCAGTTCTCTCTCCGCCCTTTTCACAGCCAATTGACTCGAGATGGCAAGCTTGCAAATCTGGGGCCTGGGCCCATTCTCCGGCCAGGCAATCTGCAGAATAAACTCTCCATACAAGAGCCAGCCACAGCAGCTGAGCCTTGGCCTATTAATTAGGCCTCCCCTATTGCAATAGCTCCAGAAGGCACCAGCTGAGCCTTCTCAGTGGTTCAGCCTGGAATGGACTAGGAGCCTGGAAACTTTTTGCAAAGCTCCCTTTGCACCCAAAGCTTATCCGGAGGCTGTGTCTTTGTAGTGACAGCGCCAGATGTTTGCACCTTCGCCTTTTTCCCCGCCACTGCGAAAGCTATGCATTTTGCAGGCCGCCTCCTGCCCTCTCACCGCCTTTTCGCACCCGCTCACGCCTGAATAACTGAGTAGGCGAAGGCTGTGTGCGAGTTTGGCGTCGCCTGAGAAGGCGGCAGCCAACCGGCCTTAAAAGGCCCAGGCCTCCTTGCAACTCCGGTGGGGCGGGATTTCATACGCTCTGCTAGCTTCCTCTGCCCTCTGCCCGTCCACGCTCCCCCCATTATCACTGCCCAGGGCCCCGGAGAGTGGAGGAGAGAGTCAGGCGCTCTCCCCTGACGCCACTTCTGGGGCCCCGGCCACCCCCGCGTCTCCATTTCCAGCCCCCGTCCCAGGCCTAGTGTGTGTGCCTTTTTGCCGCGCAATCTGAGCTTCTACAGATGTCGCCGCCTCCCTTCTTTTTTTCCGCCACCGATGCTCTCTCTCTGCCCCCCTCTTTCGTCCGACCATTTGCCCAGTTGCTCTGCTGGTAATTCGAGGCGTTGCCCAGGGCGCACATTTGCCGCGACTTCTCCGCTTCCGACTGCGAACAGGCGCCCTCTCTTCCGACTCTCTCTTACAGCCGCCCCCTTTTTCGCAATCACTTCACCCCTTGGGGCCACTTTTTTCCGCCCAACCTCTCATAGTTTGCAGGAAGAGAAGGGTGATGGAGGGGGCGTGGATGGAGTGGGGGGCGGGGGGCTGAGCGGGGCTGGGGCTAGGCCTGAGCGCCCTGCCGCGGATGCACAAGGTCAACCTCAAGAGCGTACACTGGCTCGACAAACGGGAGACCGTCACCGGGCATTTTGGAGGTTCTCTGCTTCCATCCCTTCACAGCCCTTCTCACTCTGCCCCAATCTTCCAGACAAACGGACCTGGCGTCTCAAGCATGACTTCCTCCACCTCCTGCATCAGGAGGACAGTTAGCGCCTCCACTTTCTCCTGCAATCTCCATTTCTTAATCTAGAATGATGAAGATCGAAATGATGTTTCTGCCTCTGAATGAAATGTGTGATTGACGACTGGGTGAAGAGAATTTGATCAAGGTTCTTTGCTCACATTGTCCTCCAACAGGAGCATTGGTGCCTATCGGGAAAAAGTAGATTGAAAGCTGTCCCCAGGCAGGAGGGTCGTTATTATTTACAGCCCTCCAGCCGGGCAACGGCAGCCCTTCCGCCTAAGGCCTTTTTGCAACACTCCGCCAGAGAGGCGCCCCAAAAAAACTCCATTCAATTTCATTTGAACCCTCTTGCTTCTCTTCCCTTCCCCCATTTCACTTCAAAACTTCCACCGCCTTTTCGCTGCTCCCCTTGTTCACAGCTGGGCGCATGCAGTTGACATATTCGAGCACTGATTGAAAGCGTGAAGAATGCTGCCAGAAGTTCTCCATCCACTCATCGTCCATGCTGGAGTGATGGAAGGGGTAGAAGTAGTTTCCAAATAAATTATCCCATCAGCCACGGTGCGGAAAGCGAGGTCTGGCTTTTTTGAGGCCACCCATCGATTACGGAAGCTGAGTGGCGCTTTCATTGAGGCATGCGTCCAGCCGTCAAGCTTCATTAGGCCGCCGTTGGGGGAGTTGGGCCTGAGTTTGCAAGCGGGGGTTGGGCTGCCAGATTGAGTTGGTTGGCAGGGGGGAAACTGGGTCTTTCCGAAAAGCCACATGGAGAGGCGGAAGGAAGGAGGCCCCGTTATTCGTCACGAAAAACAGGCCCTTCCCTATCGCCGCCTCTGCAGGCGCTTTCTTTCTGCAGGCCTCGCCTCAAGTGCCCCCGCCTTACTCCAATCCCTCCCAGTACAGCCTTCACGCAAGGGGGAAGTCCTCATTGCTGACACTGTCCCTCTCCCCCATTTCTCTCCCTCTCTCTGCTGCTGGTGAGCGTCGTCTTTATGGCCCCCGGATTGGCGCAATAGAAACCTCCCCCAGGCCTGAATAGGAAAGGCTCAGACTCCGGCTCAGACTACACCAGGCCTACTCTCCTCCCCTCTCAGACTTCGCTGTCCCACCTCCGACTTTGACGCAAGGGCCCCACATTGTCCATGCAGGCCAAATGGGAGACAGAGGGGAGGGGCAATGCATAGGAAAGTTCTCTGCCTAACTTCTCCGCCTCACTGGCCATCTCAAAGGCGGTCGGAGCTTTTTCCCCCCTGCCTCCTGTCGGCATGCCCTTTTTGGTAAGCACTTGCTTGAGCTTTTGGCCCCGACGCGCTTTCAGCCTCCTTGCGCCTTTGCAACAGCCATCGGCTTACTTCCTGGCCTCCCCTTGGGTAGAGTGGAGGAGAGAAGGTAGCGGTGCCTATTTCAAAGCGGCGGCTGGCGGCCAGGAGGGCGCTTTATTGAAGCCGTTTGTCAGGCCGCCCTAGCCAGCGCCTTTTCAATGCCCGCAGCCCCTCTGGCCGCCTGATGAAGGAGGCGATTAGGGCCCCCCAGCCTATCACCTGTCCCATTCCCCTCCTCCACCTCTTCACTTCACCCTACCTGGCCTCTCTGACTTCCTTCAGGAGGCTAGGCATCCTAAGGGGTTTTCCTGCAATCCATCAGCCATCTCCATAGGATTCTTTCAGCAGCCCCCAGCAATGGCCTGACTCTTTCAAGAATGGTAGGCTGGGAGGAGGAGTAGAGGGTGTTGGAGCCCAATGTGGACAGGATGGCCGGCTATCTGGCAGCGGAGCTGGATGAGGATGAAACTGGAAGATCCTTCCTCCGCCACCTCGTGGCTGTCGACGAACGGCATCTCCTTCTCCATCTCTCCGAGGACTACATCACCAGCAGTCAGCCTTCCTATACTTCTTCCACAGCCTCCCCGCCAATGCATAGGCCCATTGGCCTGCCACTTGTGGATCAATGTATGGACGTCCACAGGGGCTTGGCGCTGGCTTTTTGCCCCCCGCCCTCCGCCCCCCTGACCTCCTCCATAAATGGAGGCAAACGAGCTGCAAGGAAGCGCGCCTCACTGAAGCAGCTCTCTCCCGCAGGCTCTGATCTGCTTAGGGCAGCAGCCCCGCAGCACCCCCTGAGAAAGCACACCTCCGGGCACTTTCAGGTGCACCCGTGAGAGTAAATCCCAGCCCAGCCCTATCTTCCCAGAAGCGAAACACGCTCTGCCCACCTCTTTCCCTCCAACCCCCCCTCCCCTCAAGAACTCCCGCAGCCTACTGCCCGGAGGCCATATTCTGCTTGCCGCCAGGGACACTGCCACGCCCGCCTAACCTCATTCATTTGCCCCTCACTCACCGCCCGCCTCACAACCTCCGTCCGTCCCTGTGGATGCCGGTGCAAATGAAGGGCGGCTACCTGAACAGCCTGGTGGCCGGCAAGGGCATCGGGAAGGGCGGCAGCCACGACAAGTACTACAACGCCATCAGCCACCGCTCCCAGGACACCCTCTCCATCGACAAGGCCGTCACCATGGCCGGGCCCCACTTCTACAAGGCCGCCACCGCCCCCGAGTGCCACGGACCCCGCGACCCCAATGAGCGCTCCTGCAAAAGGCTCTCCACCATCGGGGAGCCCCTGGACATCGCCGTGCTGACCGCCGCCCGCGCCCGCTCCTCCTCCAGGAAGGCCTCCAAAGCCAGGGACCCCTACGACATCCGCCGATACTCAACCATTCCCAGATCCGCCTCTGAGCGCAACTACGCCTCCAAGCAGCCTGACCAGCCCGCCAGTTAGTCCACAGTTCTCTTTCTCTACCTCCCTAAATGTTTTGGCGCTAAGGGGTTATTGCAGTAGATGTATAGGAGGGAGTATGTTTTTGCAGACTTTATGATTTTTCAGAAGTTGGGGAATTTTTCTGAATTATCTATCAATAGCTATAATAAAAGGCACGAGAATAGAGGCTACGAAATCAAGTTCAAATCATAGATAAAATTCGGGCTCATTTGATCGTTATTTCTTTTTGGTTAGCTTGTTATCCATTTTATGAGCCCAAATCTTTATAGTTTAGTGGTTGGATGACTGGTTTGTAACTTCAAAAAATTTATCATACGCAAATCTAACTCTGACCGATTCCGCAAGTAATCAGTGTCCACACGAAATGCCACTTTTTCTTACGGGTTACGGAATTTAATCGAAAACCATAAAATATGAAAATCGCAATATCAGAAAATCATTTATAAATCATAAGTAAAAAATAAGTAAATCATCATTTATAAATCATAAGTAAGTCTACTTTCTTTTCGATAAATGTTTTTCCAAATACGGGCCTATTTCTAAAAAAGCGATCAGGTGATCTACCCACTCAAATAGCAGCAGAAAATGTTTCGAGATGGGGCTCCTCCGATAAGCGCGGGTTTGTGCCCATGTCAGGCCTGGACAAAGTGGGCGCGCCCTATCTCCCACCATCTCCGTCTATGAGTGCCTCTGGCCGCCGGCTGCCTTTTTACCACTCTAAGGGCCAGTGTGGGGACGGGGGCAGGGATTCCCCCCCCTCAAAAAAGGCAGACGAGTTGGACAAGGGGGTGGGGGAGGCTCCCTCAATTCGCCCCCTCCCAGCCTCCGCCGTCCCACATCCGATTGACTAAAGTCTGGCGGCCCATTGCCTGCTCCTCCTTCAGAAGCTCCTCCCTCCCTCTGTCTAGGCTGGACGGAGCCGATGTCGCAGTCCCTGGGCTCCACGCCGGTCAAGCAGGGAGCCGTCGGCCAGCTGCGTCTCAGTCTGCAGCGACGACTGGATGCTTTTCTGGCGACGCCCACCAAGCTCCGCCTCCCTGCCAGGCGTTAGCCAGGGGCCTCTGCTTGAGAGGATTGGGGCAGGGGAGGAGGTTCAGTCGGCTGGCTTTTTGAGCAATGAGGGGAATGGTTCGGGCAGAGATGGCACTGCAGCCGATTGAACCTGCCTAGACCGGCTTGGCCCAGCTGTAGCTGGATAGACTGGCTTTGCTTTATTTGCGCTGAAGGCAGACTGCAAATTCTTCCTCCTCGTTCATTTTCTGCTCTTATAGGAAGCTTTGTGGTATATAGGTGTCAGTGCCTTGAAGGGCAAGGCTGGTCAAAAGGCCAAAGCTCTTGAATGCGGCAAGAAGCGCGCGTGTCCCTCTAAAGCCCCTATCAGAGGCATCTGAGCGTCATAAAAGTGACAAATAGGCAGCCAAGCCTCTTTGGCCAAGCCAGCAGCGTCTTTTTGAGGCGCTGGGAAAAGTGTGCGCATGTGTCCTCCTCTCCCTCTTCAACTTGTCCGCTTTTGAGCCCTCTCCTCCGCCCATCCCCCTGCTTTGCCTTTCCTGGCACAGGCGCATATTGAACATGCAAATGGCCAGCTTACTCAGCGTTCCAGCCAAATCCAACCCCTTCTCCCTTTTCGCGCAGATATGCCCTTAGGCATAGGGCAGAACCCTAAGTTGCTTTTTCGGTAAAATACAGACTCCGTCCTGTTTGGGCCACTTTTTGGTCTTCTTTTAAAAAGTTTCCCAGCAAATTTTCTGTCTAGAAGATGAGGACACTGGGAGGATTAGAAGACTGGGAAGTTTGAGCCAAGCTGGGAGAGAAGTGAAGGCCAGAGCGATGTCGAGTCCGGAGGAGGCCTGGGAGGCTGATGAAGGAGGCGTGTGGAGGCTGGGACAACTCCTGCTCCTGCCCGTAGAGGCAGAGATCAACCTTCGCTGTCTCGGTCCAGCCCCCTTCCAGCTCAACTTTTAATCAAGCGCCGCAAATGCATTCGCCCCGCTTTCCCCCTGCGACAGGCCTCCGCGTGCGCCTAAACGCCTCAGTCGCAGCCTGAGCGCCGCATTCTAAGAGAAGCGAGGGCGCTGTTTTGCGTCCAAAGGCCGTCGCGCGCGCATATGCCTGGGCCCCCCATCTAGAGCTAAGCTTTTAGCCTGATGAGGCTGGCAATATTGGCTAATGGGCTGTGAGGAGGCGCCTTCCCCTCTACCAGTCACTTCCGTCAACGCCCCCCCCCCTCACAAGGCACCTTAGAGTCTCTAGCCCCTCATATACAGCTCCTCCCCGCATACCTTGAGCCCAGTGGGGCGGAACCGGCCCTTCCTAGCCTACCCAGCCCCTTCTAGGGAGGCTTTAGACTGCCGGAAGCCATCCTGCACACTTCACTAGCCGCCTCCCCTAGGCTTCACTCTGCAGTCACCTGTTTTTGACCTCAGAGGATGGCGCTGAATGCCCTGGTGGAGGGGGCGCTGCCCTTCTTCCTGCTCAGCAACGAGTTCGACCTGGCCAAAAAGGGCCACAAGAGTTGGCGCCCTCCTCCTCCCAGCAGAACGGCACAATGGCCCTGGCAATCTTTTCAGCCTGGCGCCACGAAGCTCGTGTCCGCCCGCCGCCTATCGTTCGCAGTACCCGTCGACGCCATCGACGCGGTTCCACTTGCCCCTCCCTTCATTCCCTACACTCGCCTTGTCATGGCATTCAGTCGCCTGTGCTGGACTCAGGCCCTTGCTGATCAGCATATTTCAACACTGCTCCTGCCGTGTGCTTATTTGCGCAGGCAGGAACAGAGGCGGCGGAGGGAGAGAGACATGGAGCTGGGATGTAGGCCTTGAGGGAGTTGCTTTGCTGAGAGGCGCGAAAAACGGCGTGTGGGAGTAGCTGGCGTCAAGTGCAGCCCCAGTGTGTGTGTGTGTCTGTGGAGGGAGCACTCGGGAGGGGCTCTTTAGTGCCAACGACCTCGCCTCAAACTGGGCCAGCTCCAAGTCAGCCTTGCTCCTAGGCCTTGTGTGAGGGAAGGAAGGGACAGTGCCTGCCTGTTGCATAGACGGCGGGTATGAGCGGGGAAGGCGGGCGGCGGCGGGAATCGGCGCTGCTGAGCCTTCCCCTCTCCGAGCAACACCTCAGCACCGTCGTTCAGGCTCTGGCTCAGCTCACCTCGGAATCTTCTGGTCTGTATCTGCTCCAATTTTGCCTTTTGGCACTCAACTCTTCTGCTTTCTTTCCGCTTCTCTTGTCACACATTCTTTAGGTAGAAGAAATCTGGTCTGGTCTAGTCTGGAAAATTGGGCTGGTCTGGTGGTGGAAAGCGTGTGTGAGGTGATTGGAGTGATAGAGTGGGTCGGCTGGGAGTTTGGCTGAGGATTCCGCGACGCGCTACTGCTGGCGCGCCCTGGAGGAGTCTATTCATACCACTCCCAGGTAGCTGGGGGCGGGAGCAGGGGGTAATGAGGGCAGGGGAGCAGAGGGTTGATTGGCGGTGTAGGGCGGGCTGGGTGACGGGCGGGCGACGGGGGAGGCTAGTTTGAGTGCCGGCCTCTGGCCAGCTCCCCTGAGGCTGCCTGTTGTTGTTCTCTGAGCCCCCCCCCCGTGCCCTCTCTTGCACCCCTCTACTCCTCCCTCTTGCTCCCTGTGCTCACAAGAACTTCACCTCCTCCTGGGCGAAGGAGAGGAGGATGCTGGTGCCGAAGGGGCGCTCGCGAGCCTGGCCGATGGCCAAGGACCCGCTCCTCTACCACCTCCATCACCTCCATCCGCTCAGTCTCCTTCCCGTCGGCGCCCTTCCACTCGCATCATCCGTTCCGCTCCCGCTCACCCAGGAGAATCTCCACCTACTTCAAGGTCCCCCTAGCTACCCCAGTCTTCAGAAATGCCAACTTGCTTCTGCTTCTACTCAGAAATTAAGGCTCGCTTGTATTTCCGCAGCTGTTCACCTGGCCGCGGCAATCCTGAAGCAGGCGCGCTAATTATATGGGCAGAAACAGGGCGAAAGCGTGGCAGGGGAAAAGCGGGATTTGCCGCAGCTAATTTCTGCCCTCTGGCCCTTTTGCTCTGACGCTTCCCTCTCCCTGCTTCTCTTATTTTGCTTTCGCCTCGCATGCCCGCCATGCACTGGGACGAGGAGCTGGTGAAGGAGCTCTGTCTGGAGGGCAGGCTTTCGCATGGTTTTACCTCTTTCCACTCTCCACAGCAGCCAATTCATCTGGCCATGCATCTGCGGGGCTTCCGCTGCAAATGGCACTCAGGCCAGGTGAAATGTGACTCTGGCAGACCCCAGCAATGTCCCGCATCCATCACTCCCTTTCCTCTCTGGGCCCACCGCCACCCCCCTTCCCCCTAAAATGGCCGGGCAGGCGTCCATTTGACACGCCGAAGTCATATCCGGCGAAAGTCAGAGATAGTGCTTGAGGGACGGTCCCCTAGGAGAGACAATTTTTGGCGGTCCCGGAGAGATAGCGGGCGACGTGAAGCCCTAAGCTGAGGAGGCATCAGGTGGGGAGGGTGGCAGGCCTTCCGTCCTTATTGGACAGACTGCCAGTCAGAGAGCTCCGCCAATTGCCGCTGCCGTCCCTAATCTGCCTTCTCCTGTTTTTTCTGCCTCCTGCCGCAGCGCATAAAAGTGGCCAGAAACGGGCCTCAGCTGGTGCTGATTGGAGGCCCCGTCCCTCCTTCTATCCCGATGATGAGGGATGTGAGTGTGTATGTGCTGGGGGGGGGGGGTGGAGTGGGTGTGTGGGTTTTAGGGGGGCGGGAGGGTGGCGGCGAGGTCTCTGCTTAGGGGCGGAGGTCGGTGAAGATGGGCCGCTGCTGGTGGTGTAGGCGGAGGGGATGGGCGTAATGCAATTGGCCGGGCCTGCCTCCTCTGTCCTCCCTCCGCTCCGTTCACGGCCCCGTTTCTCAGTGCCTCTATTCGCCTAGAGCATCGCGCCTCTCGCCAGATCAATCCTCACCACGTTTGTCTCCCTCCCCTGACCGCTAGTCGCGCAGCCCAACTGCTGGACCCACAGGGGGCTTTTCATGCTGGAAGGGAATGGAGGTAGAGAGGGGGGAGTGGGGGGGGGCGGCTTAGTAAAAAGCCCTCAGCGCTTCTCAGGCTGGGGGCTAGAGGGGGCGAGGAGGCCTTTCAGGCGGGACTTTTAGCCAGGGGCCTATGCTGGCCTAGAGATGGGTGTGAGGCGGGCGGTGAGGTGATAGGCGCAGTGTGTGTGGAAGACGATGTCCTCGGAGGAGGGGGATGAGTTCCTAGACGCCATAGACTGGGACTACAGCCATCTTGATCTCATCGGCTCCGCCCCGGCCTCCCCGGGGACCGGTTAGGACCCACTCCATCCCGACCTACACAACCCCACTCTTACCCTACGAGCAGGCTTGCTCTCCCGTCATGGCCTTCTTTGCTAAGAGGAAGATTGCCAGTATGCTTTCCTTTGGGGTGCTGGGCTGATTGGCATTATTGGAAGGATTGGGGTTTATGTTGTTTCGGCGAAATTGTGGAAATAGGAGAAGTATTGCAGAGACGACGTCGCTGTTGATGAAGGAGCTGGATGAGCTGAAACCGCCCAGCAAAGTGCGACAGGCCCGAAATCGTTCGTTGCTTTCCCTTCTTCCGACAACTGATCAGTTGATTCTAAGCTAAGCGGATCAACAAGCTGGACTTAACCTACGACTTTTCTCAAATTAACCCCTTTACCATCTCGTATGAACATAAGTTTTTATTCACACCAGATGCTTGTTTAGACGCAGAGTGCCATTTCAGCTCTCTATATTTCCTAGTGGCTGAATGGCATAGAGGCAGTGCGGCGGGGCAATTGGCGAAGAGGGCTGGGCCAGAGGATGTGTAGAGGCAGGCAAGAGGGAGGAGAGAAAGGAAAGGAGAGGGCGCGAAAAAAGGAAGCCCCCAACGGCACTCGCCAGCGGCAGCCTTGAAGGGGGCAGGAGAAGAGTGGGCATGGGTGGAGGGGGTGGGGATGGAAATAGGCGGCGGCGATGCGTAGAAATGGAATAAGCCGCCCTCCTCTTCTCCACCTCCGCCTGCCCTAGGCAGAGCGAGCTAGTGGAGGAATTTAGCAGCAGCCAGTAGATCAGTGCCTTTTGTTCCCTGGCTTCCCAGCGCCGAGGCTCCGGCAGGACTGAAGTGGCTCAGGGGAGGCCACCCCCGCATGTCCTGGCCCCCTGTACAGCTTCTGCCCCTGTCCTCCTCCTCCTCTCGGGAGCCTGAAATGCCCCCCATCCGCTACGCAGTGTGCAAACACCGCCGCGCCCACTTACACCACTGCCCCCCAAGCCGCAAAGCCCTGCCCATGTCCCCCACTCACGTCTTACGCCTGCATACACACACAGGGCACCCATAGGCTTCGTTGAGTTTCCAGGTTGGAGTTGAGTGGGAATGGGCAGTCGATTTGCTGAGGTTGGATAGCGAGAGGGGGCGAGTTTGACAAGGGAAGGACAACAATTTGTTGCTCTAAAGGGAGTGTTAGGGACTAAAGGGGAGCAGGGCTAGGAGGTGGGATTAGGGATGCATTGGGAGGCACTTGTAAACGCCAGGGCCTAAGATGGGCGGGATGACCCAAATGGATTGACCTTCTCCACAGGCAAAGGCCTTCCTTCTGCTTCCTAGCGCCTCCACCCTTTTCCCACCCTCCCCCTTTCCCTCCTCCTTATCCACTTCTAGGCCCAATGTAGTCTCTAAGACTGCCCTCATCTTACGCCTCTTTTCCTTGCATCGGAACTTCACAAATATTTCCAACTTTTCGACTGCACCGACTCCATTCATAACCCAAACCCAAATTTCAGTGGAGGGGAGCGGAAGTTGGGAGTCCGCAGAGGCTGGCTCTGGCACCGGTGGCGCTGGGGCTGGGAGCCGCGGCCTGGACAAAAGCTCCTCCTCCGAGTCCCACAACGTCGCCAAGG
The DNA here is from genome assembly GCA_030248095.1 of Ptycholaimellus sp. GST1_10. Classification (NCBI taxonomy): domain Eukaryota; kingdom Metazoa; phylum Nematoda; class Chromadorea; order Chromadorida; family Chromadoridae; genus Ptycholaimellus; species Ptycholaimellus sp. GST1_10. The sequence continues at coordinate 29,598 of JASANA010005490.1, forward strand.
CCATCCTGAACGCCGTCAAGCCCCGCAAAGGCTCCGCCAAACAGCAGCAGTCCAGCTCCGGCTTCGTGGCCGCCGGCGGCTCCCGCTCCTCCGCCTCCACCCCCAAGAAGTCCAACAACCCCACCGCCCACTCCTCCCTCTTCAGCCTCGGCCGCTCCTCCAAAAGCTCCCGCCCCGACCTCGACGCCACCTACGAGCCCGCCGAGCCTCCCCTACGCTCCAACGGCGGCCTCCAACACTCACCGCCCAGGACCGGCGGCGACCTGCCCAAGTCCCGCCTCGCCAAACGCCTCCAGCTCGACCTCGCCCCCGCCCACAACCACCAGCACCTCTCAGAGCGACAGCTCAGATTTCAGCGCTACTCCCGGGACCACCACGGCAGACCCACCAGGGCCGACTCACTCCCAGCCAACTCCATCCCCAACGGAGCCTTCCATCTCCACGACCATCAGCAGGACTATGGTCCTCCCCCTTTTATTGCCCTAGCCACCTTGGAGCTCATTTGAGACATTGGTGCACTGCAGAGGAGGGCCAGAGAGTGCGCCGACGAGCGAGCGAGGTGACGGAGCCGTCGGAGCTGGAGTTGCAGGCCAACTGCACGGCCTACCGTGACCGCCGCTCCATCTCCCCCGTCGAGGAGGTGCCCAGCAGCGCCGATCGCTCCCCCAACCAACAGCCCCTGCCCATCCGCAAGGCTCCCATGGAGTCGCGCCCTGGTCCCTCGGGGCTCCAGGTTCCTTCCATCCCTCCATTGACCCCTATAGCGTAGGAGCTCTGGATGGGCAGGAGACGAGCCCTAGAGGTCGTCTGCTGGGCGAGGGTGGCGTGGAGCTGGCGGGTGGTAGTGGAGGGCGGAGGAGCTGGAACTCGTCGACGACGGCGGGCGGTGAGGAGGAGGCGGCGCTGCTGGGCGGCTTCCGGGAGAGTCCGCCCAAGGCCGCCTCCCTCGCCTGCCCCATTGACGCCATCGACTCCGCAACCTCCGGAGATGAGGATGCCGGTTCCTCTTCCCTCCACCCATCAACCTCCTCTGCTAACACTCCTCCAACCTGTGTGCAGTGATGGACCTGTCGGGCTCTGGAGGCGGCAGCTCGGCGACGGCGGAGCGACGGAGCAGTCGACGGACGGGAGGCAGAGGGAGGATGGTGAGGCGGGAGGCTCCGCCCGGCGTCGCCCTCCCCGCCTGCTGCTCCACCTCCGATCCCGGCGTCGGTGAGGCCATTTATTCATTCCCCTGCCTTATGTACCCCTCCCCCCCTAGGGACTGATACCAAAGAAGACCCGGATGTGAGATAAGATTGCTTCAGTGAAGTTGCACTGGTTCTTGAGATTTTCCTTTTCATATTGAATCCGGAAAAAATCTCCTCCACTGCTGATTCTTGCAGCAAGAAGCGCAAGATGCGTAGGAGAGGTTGCAGATGCGTTCCTGGAGTTCCGGCACCGCTACGCGACTTCCTATCGGCTGGACGGGGCGGGACTGCGCTCCCCCGTGGACGTCTGCCTGCTGCCCAACGACTGCCTCGCCGTCGCCGACTACGACAACGGCTTCCTCCTCCTCTCCCCCGCCGGCAACGTCCTCCGCCATCACTGCCCCCTCCCTGAGGACAAGAACGCCTGCGGTACCCCCTCCCATTCACCCTCCTCCTCCGCCTCACCCTATCCACCACCCCCCTCGGCCTGCCTAACGCAACCTCTCCTCCTCACTGCAGCTCCCCTGAAAGGAGTGGGTAGGTTTTGCCGGAGTCCTCCTCTCCTCTTCCTCCTGTCGCTTTCTTTCTCCACTCTCTTCCGGCAGCACCCTCTCTGGGTCGCCAGCCCCACACTTCTTTCGCACCCCTCCAACTGCTAGCCTCTCCTTCTTTCCCTGCTCCGAGAGACCGTGGGAGAGGTTGGGAAGTTGTTGTTGGGGGCAGCAGCGGTGGCCTTCTCCTATCCAGTGGCGCTAGAGATTGCTAGCCAGTCCTGGTCGGAGCACCCCCAGACGGCCTGTTCTGGCCGCACAGAGTCTCTCATTGCATTTCGTTGCCTAGGAGCAAGTGATCTTTATGCCCTCAAAGGACGCCCTGATGAGGAGAGAGAGAGTAGTTTGCTGCAGGCATCAAGTGCACGGTGGCGGACGGGGAGTTCCGCCTCCTCGTCCTCGTCTACAAAGATGGTCTCTGGGCTGTCAATGTCTACAACTGGTGCTTTGACTTGGTCCATTTTCGTCCATCCCTGCCCCCGTCGAAGTCTCAATTCTCGGCGTTCCAGGTGGAGGTGATGCAATGCCCCCACGATGCCCAGATCGAGACCTGGGCGATGCGCAAGATCGTCCTGGGCGAGATGGCGGGCGTGGCGGCGGACCAGAACAGCTCGGCCAGGGCGGACCAGACCTCGACGGCGCTCTTCCTGATGGCCACCGGGGAGGCCAAGACGGTGGTCTGGGCTCGGGAGCTGGGCGCGGAGGGGGCGGAGTGGGAGATGATGATCTCGGAGAGCGGCCGCCGCGGCCCCTACAACGACTTCGACGTCCGCCTGGACCCCGCCAGCGGGGAGCTGTCCTTCCTCCTGGTGGACTGGAAGAAGGCCCAGCTGTCCACCGTCCTCCTCAACTCCGCCCTCCAGCTGCTGGACACCCACACCATCCGCATCCGCCGCCTCAAGGGCCAGGAGTGGGTGGTGCAGGGGCCGAAGCTGGCCGCCTGGGACGAGGCCCGGGACGTCCTCCTCTACGACGGCTCCGGCAAGCTCTTCCTCTTCGACGGCGACTCCTTCAAGTGCCGCAAGATCGTCGCCGACCTCGGCAAGGGCGAAGTCTCCGCCCTCCTCGTCCGCGACGGCTGGGTCTACGTACTCTGCCGCTACCGCCTCGCTCTGGAGGTCTTCCGCTACAAGGACTTGCTGGAGGCCAACTTATGAGAGCCCTGCATCATCCAAACCCCTCTCCTCCCCCCGATGGATATCAGTCTGAGTTGATCTGTGAATGAGGCTTGCTTTCTCCCCCCTCCCGACATCACTGCTGCAATGGTACGGAGAATCGGATCAGACATATTCTATGAGAAGGCCTGGCCCTGTATTTGTGGGTCTGGTGTTTGGCATGCGCTTGGGAGATGTGAGGTGGGAGTGCGCCAGGTTTGAAAGGGAAGGCGGTGTCCGTCCTGCGATACTAGTGCCTCGTCTAGTCATCCAGTATACTTTGCGTTCTCTCCCCTCCTCCTCTCTTTCACTTGTATGCCAATTTCTCCCTCCCCTCTTCCCTTCTTTTTCGAACAGCGAGAAAAGAAATTATCGCAACCAGTCCTCGGCGCACCAGAGCACAAATAGCAAATTGCTAATTAATCCACAAAAATCAAAGCTGGACGATGAGATGACTCATGAGATCCTCCTTGGCAAACAAAGCCTGAACAAGCACTTTAAAGCCATTTTTTGCCCCCGACACCTTTAACTCTACAGCATCAGCGGCCTCCGTGCCATTGACAATGACATTTGGAAGAATGAGGCGCTCAATTTTCACTGCTTTATCAGCGGGGTAGATGAAGAGGAGCTGATCCAAGACTGGAGCGGTTTGATTAAGGCTGTAGGCTTGTATGATGCCAGATGCAGGGTCGTAGGTCAGGTAGACAGGGGAAGATTCCCAGGGCTGTTCGCCGGGTTCCAGGATCTTCTCCGCATAGAGGCGGCGTGTGAGCAGTCCTGCCTTGTCGTCCCAGCCGTAGGGGATCCCGCTGTTATGCTTGTAGCCTCAATCCATCACACAATCAAACTAGCCAAAATGCTGCCTGTCCAAACTACTCCTCTAATTTTTACCATATTTTATCGGGTTTCTATCAATCTTTCCGGAGTTTTCGATCGATCTAGGCAGGGATTTCAATTCCCTACCTTTTTCAGTAGTGTATATGGGGAAAGGCAGGAAAAAAGGGAAGGGCACCCAGGACGTGGCCCCACTCGTGGAGTAGGACGCCGACGGCGTGTCCGCTGCGTGCGTAGGCCCCGTCTGCCTCCAGCAACTCGTCCAGCGGCCAATTAAGGCTCAGCCAACGCCCGCGAGCCGCCGTTCCAGCCGTCGTCCGCTCTCGCACCTCCCAAGCCCAGCCCATCATCACTCTTCGGTCCACTCCGCGCTATCCCCGCCCATTGCACCAATGCAGTTGGCTTCACAAGCCTTCCAGTGAGCCACGGCTGTTCAACCAAATGATCATTTTCACATTGCACAAAATGTGAATCTGGAAATGATCATTTGGCTGAACTATTTCGATAGTTCACTGGAATATTTGTGAATGTTATTTATGCCATTCGCGCGATTTTCGTGACCCACGGTAGCCGCTACAGCCTGACGAACTTTGAATCGAATGGCCTGGTCGTTGGTGAGCAGATCGTGCCACTGGGCGAGCGCCGTGGAATCGGAGAAGTTCTGGCCGGCAAAATAGCTTCGGAAGCTGTTCCAAGTGCGACGACGACGAAGCAGGGACTTCACGCCGACAAAGAGGCGCCCATAGGCCGCCACGTAGCGGCTGATGTTGCGCCCTTCCAGGAATTTGCGACCTCAAACCCTCTCTATATATGCCTTCGTGAACTGGGTTTGCAGTGCCTCTAGTAAAAGTGGTGAACCGATGGCAAAGCTGAGTGCTCGGGGAGGAAAGGCCGGCTGGGGATCCAGGAAGGCGGCTTCCAAGGGCTCCTCACTCAGGCTGCTGTTGAAGGAGAAGAGATGGCTGTGGAAGGGCAGCAGAGGCTGCTCCATCAGAAAACCGCCGGCCATTTTGTTGGAGGCCTTCTGCGAAAGGAAAAAGGCGCAGTGTCGAAATCTGCAGCTGCTTTCATCATCATTTTCACTCCTAGACTCTGGCTAACCTTCGAGGAGTAGTGTTTTGGACGCGAATGCTGGAGCCGTTGATGAGGAGCGTGACATTGGCCAGGTCGTAGCCTTGACTCCAGGTTCGCTCCGTGGGCAGAGCCAGGCTATCGTTGGGCAGGAGGCGCATCAAGGGAGTCGTCTGGATGCCTTCCAGGGCTGTCAGCCGCTTCTCCACCTGCTTCGACTCTAAGGCGGCTGCGAAGACCAACAGCAGCAGGAGAGGTTGCATTTTGATGAAATGATTTCAGACGAGCAGTCTGAAGCTTCTTGAGGCTGAGAGCTCCACTTGAGAGCGGCAGCTTTGAATGAGAAAAGCGGTTGATGAGATGTTTGCCGAGGCTGAGTTTTGGACTGACTCAGCAGTTCTGTGAAGTCTGCCGCAGCCGTCAGGGTGCGTGGGCGAAATGCCGGCTACCGGTCCTCCTAGTGAGACTAATCACAATTGCAATTTCTCCGCCGCGAATTCTGCACCTTTTCAGATTGTGTTACTTTGTCGGAGGGTTGCTTTTTAAAGTCCGTTTATTGAGTAAACTGAGTATGTAAACCAAAGCAAGGTACTGAAAAATTAATTTGTTTTTACAGTGACAAAAATTGTTTTTAAAAATAGTTTTCTTCATGAATGTTGAGTTGTAGCCTCATGGGAATTACACACAGTAATCCAGCTTTTTGTTTTTGCCGCTCAGCTCGCAGATGGATTTTTTGATCCACTTTGTATAGAATGAGACCTGAAACCACTTTAAAGTTTGGATTAAGCGGAAAGTTTGCGGAATAGTCGGAAATTGCAGCCAATTAGACTCTTAAACGGAAAAAAACCTCACGAAACATTGCATAATTTGTTATATGCGAAAATCAGTTTTTGAAAATTTCAAAGTTTCAAAATGCGCAATCCGGAGGAGCTCAATGCGCTCTCAATCATTTCCTGAACTTCCACTTCATTATGATTGGAAAGTTTCAAAGAAATATTTTTGAGTTTTGCAGCCAAGTTGTAATTTACCGCGATCAATCCACGATGGTTGAAGGGAGCTTAGGAACCTTGGCGAAGGTGGTGGTTTCTCCGATCGGTAAAGGCCTACCCCCGAACCCGATGCGAAGGGCGCCCACGCCTCGAAGACAAGGCATGCCACGGGAAACAATGCCCAGTAGCACACTCGCCCCTTCCTCATTCTTCCCCACCGCCGGCCCTCCGGAATCACCCTCAATGAACGCTGATGCAATGAGGCAGATTATTAGATCTAAACTATTTTTGATAACACGAAGAAAAGATAGGTACTCGGCAGGTTGAAGTGTACTTAGTGTCATTCAAGTCACCGCCAGCGCAAAACTCGAATGCACTGCGTTTTTCATTTAAGCAACGAGGATTGCTTGGTGCAATAGCGTGTAGGTTCACCACCGATGGCTGAGCTAAATCCAGCATCAAATTGGTTTTTAGACTATGATCGATTTGTCGACGATTGTCAAAAAATGCCACGCCCTCTCTGTCAACAAATAATTTTAAGAAAAATTACTCTGCATTGCGTAATTACCTAACTACAAGCATTCCATGCGACAATGAAAAAAAGGGTTTTGTCATCCTTTAACCTGGGTGTATGAGAATGTTATCTTTTAGCGCTTGGCGAGCATTATCAAGACTGCGCTTTAGATATTCTTCTTTAGTAATTTCTTTGTTATAGACCATCCACAAGATTTCCTACAACATTCACTGATTAGTCTTATGGAAAATCGTAGGAAATCACGATACTGGTAATTTTTAATGGCTTTATATCTCGCTAATGATACAGTCAATGCTATCCAAATCGAAGTAATTCTGGTTCAATTTTGTGGCGCAGATTTCAAAAAACGTATTCAAAAATGTTCCTTATAAAAATATGACAAAACCTCTTAAAATGTCCAGACCGGTCATTTTTACCAGTTTATATGTGTATATGTGTTTATATCTTTATATATGTCCTTTAGCTTTATGCTGCCACTGTTAATGGAAGAAAGAGGCTTCGTGATACTGTAAAAAAAATTAGTTCTTTTCCTTATGTTACAACGTTTAAAGTTTGAAAACTTTTTCTCAAAATTTTTCATTAAAGGGTTTGCCTCGCTAACTTGGTGCCACCACAAAATGTGAGCTCAGTCTGAGGAGATATATTTTTGGCACTGTGCCTTCAATACACCCCACCAATCACCAATGTATTGGGCTGGCGCGAGGGAGCGAAGCGAACCGTCAGCGCCCAGCCCCTCTTTTCGACCCAGGTGTATGTTTTAGGGGTTCTAGATCTCCATTTTGATAAGGCTGCTGCTCCTCACAGAAAGCTCCAATCGTTTTAATTCTTTTTGCAATGGAAAGAGCAACATCGAATTGACTATAGTTTTTTTGACATTTGCATGATACAGTTTATTTTACCTAAGCTAAACCTAAGCTAACGATCCATGAAGGGGGGGGGGGGGTAAACCCATGGGGGGGGGGGGGGGGGGGTAAATACATTGAGGGGGGGGGGGGGGTAAAAACTTGAGGGGGACAGGCAGGCTTGAGGGGAGGATATTTGGAGTGAGCCCTTTTTTCTCCCAAAAATCGATTGTCCTGAGTATAACCTAAGAAAATTTCTCACAAATTTTTTAGTTTGCCAATAGATTTGCATTGTAATTCCTGATTTTAAAAAAAATTGTTATATTTTTAAAAAAAGTTTATTTTTTTTGTTTATTATTTATTTATTTATCTAATAAAATCTTAGCTGAATATATTACCAACATTATAAAATTTGTATTTATGCATTTTGTACTATATTAAAAGTGGAAGAAATATCTGGTACCATCGGCAGGCCAAATGTGGGTCTCTTTTCTCCAAAATTTGCAATTGACTCTAGTAAAAAGTAAAGGAAATACAATTTATACTAGTGGAATCTGCTGCGTCATCTGCATTTGTTTTTGGGCGCGCATGGAAAGAGACACTTAACTGCGCGCCAAAAACAAAATGCAACTGTCCAAGCAGCAGATTCCACTAGTATAAATTGTATTTCCTTTACTTTTTACTCGAGACAATTGCAAATGTTGGAGAAAAGATACCCACATTTTGCCTGCCGATGGTACCAGATATATATTTACCATGCTTGCTGCGAAATATTTCCTCAGCTTTGGCTTAGCTGAACTGCTGATGTTGACCTTGAGACCCCAGCCGCCGCTCTGAACCTTCTTCTGAGCTCTTATTAGGCTATCATCTTCGTCGTCAGGCAGACAGACTGGCTGAACTTTGTCGGAAAATGGTATAGGCCTTCAAAGTAGCTATGATGAAAGTGGGAAGAAGTGAACACTGCAATTAAGAATGAAATCAATAGGTGCTAATTTTCTTTCCCAGCTGCTGCAGACTTACTTTTCCAGTTTAAGGACTGCAATGTCGCCTTGGCCAATAACGGCGGCCCAAGCACCATCCTTTCTGTCCGGGTACGTGCGCACTTGCACCACCTTGTTTGCCTGCTCCTCCACATACTTGCCAAGGGAAGCACTTCAAAGGTGGCTCGTAGGATCCGGAGCTTTGCAAAGCCGAGCGGTGGAACATTTGAGCCTGGGTGATGGCCGCCAGTGTGCCGGCTTTGTAGGAGTCGTCTGTCAAGGGCTTGCCGGAGGGGTCCAGTATTGGCTTGGCCTCCCCCGTCGCACTCTCCTCTTTGGGGAAGTAGGGGCCTTCTTGAATGACGCAATGCTTGGCAGTGACCAGGATGTCCGACTCTTCCACCTCATCTGACAGCCTGATCAAGCTGGCCCCGCATACTGCAATTCTCCTATCCTCCACCAAACATGCAATCTTTATAGAACTGCTTCTTTTAGGTGTAGAATCGGATTTTTCACCCGTAGCCGCAGAAATTAAGGGGAATGTGGATAATTACCATTCAATGACACCAGCCAAGGCCATTCGTTGGGATTCAAAGGTCGGCCGCCGTGAGCTCGGCTCAAAGAAACCTTTGGTCGTCCACATTTACACCTAGCAATCGCTGCATGAAAGCCAATTAAATACTCTGCAGTGATCTAACCCATTGAAACGTTTACAGCTTTCACTCAGTGCAGATGAGCAGAGAAGCAGAAGGGCTACAATTTTAAGCACAAATGTCATATCAGCTCTTGGGTTGGTTTTTACTATCAAGCTACAGTGGGTTTTATACCAGCTACTCTAGAAAGGTTTGATTCAGCAGGCAAGGGTGGCTGATTGATTTAGAAGAATGGTAGGTGTGATTTATGCAACCATTGTTTTTTGCCAAGCGAGATTGCTGAACAATACTAGGGAATAACGCTGTTTACTCAATGCGCATCAACCGTCTCTTCTCGTTTTCCGTGAAAATATGGCGCAGGCAGAATTGACTGCCGCTCAGCTCAACTGCGACGCAGGCGAATGACTCATGGGAACGCATTTACAACCTCTACTGGTGGTATGTACAATGTCAGTAATCACTTTCCACGTCAGCCCCCATACTTGGGTATGGCGAAAACCGGTCCTTAGTTTATGGCTGCACTTGATGCAAACCTTTGGGGACAGCCGAAATGAGCCGAACCTGATCGGGCTATCGAACCATGGTGGCCCGGGACAAGTGGGGAAATAAGGTCCATTGAATTCCTGTTTTTCAAAGTGATTCAACGATTAAGCACCAAAAATAGGCTTAGGATTAGGGTTAAGCTTAGGATTAGGTTTAGATAGAGTTACTGTACTGACGCAGAGGTACTTTAACAAATTGCGGCAAATACCTGGAGTGATTGAAATTATTTGTTTACGGAAAATAATTCGTGATTAGTTAAAGATTGACTTCATACTGTCGCTCACTGGCTACGCCGTCGGCTTGGGAAACGTAACCCGTCTTGCCCACTTTCGAACCTAAGAGAAACTTGAATGGTCTTAAGGTTTGGCGATTCCCTTACCTATGCGGTAAACATTTTGGACGGCTCTAAAATGGGTGATGATGAAGGGCGTGGGAGTTGAGGAACGCATGGCGGGGCGGCTTTTCTCATCCCTTACGGCATCTGCGTTCTCTTCATGGCCTTCCCCATCTTCTACCTGGAACTAGCGCTGGGCCAGTATTCTGGCAAGGCCCCGCACATGCTCTACGGATCCATTGCACCCGCCTTCAGAGGTCACTGGCTTATTTACTTTGGGCATTTTTGTGCTTACCTTTCTGTCCTCCATATGCCTCTCAGAAGTTAATAGAAGCAAAAATGAGGGCCCTGGCTTTATTTACTCCAGCGAAGTGGCGAATAAGAGATTGAAAGGGCTTAGTTGAAGGCGTGGGCTGGTGCATGGTGACCCGCTCCACGATCACCTCCATCTACTACAATCTCCTCATCGCCTACGCCATCTTCTACTTCTACGAAAGCCTCCAGCAGTTCCTCCCTCTCTCTCAGCTCCCCTCCTTTTCTCCCACTTCATCCTCTGCAGCTTCGGCCAAGAGCTGCCCTGGAGCAGATGCAGTCAAGTCTGGGGCACTGACGGTTCCTCAGCAATCCTTAAGTCCCATCCAGTCAAGGAAATAGGAACCTTGCTCAGCCTGCTGGGACCCACATGCTGATTGCTCATCACTGACGACTTTCAACCAAGAGCGCTGTCTGAACGGCAGCGAGGCCAGCCTGTCCCTAGTCAGACTGCAGAACAGCAGCTCGCCGGGGCAGGAATATTTCGAGTTAGGACGTCCTATAGAGAAGGGGCCAGTTTTTTTTGCGCACGGGCATGTTGTATGAGCTTTGTTTGACTATAAAGCTGATTGGCATGCCCGTGTGCAAAGAAAATCATCATCATCGATAATGGCGATAGAAGATTGTGGTATGTCAGCATTCGCGTGAGGAGGAGAAGCGAAGGCCTATGGGAGCTGGGGAGTCCGATTGGGCATCTGGTGGCGGCCTACGGAGTTGCCTGGTTTCTAGTCTTCCTCTCCATGTTCGCCGGCATTCACTCCTCCAGCAAAGTCGTGTGAGTCTTTGGCATTCTTGGGATTGATAAGATTGTCAAGGCAAATGCGTCTGGAGATGGATCACCGCCACGCTGCCCTACCTTATGCTCTTCATCCTGATGGTCAGAGGCCTGACCCTGCCCGGGGCCTGGGAAGGTATTCGCTTCTACCTCCTTGACTACAACTTCACCAAGCTCAGCGATTACAAGGTCACCTTATTTCTCCATTGATGCTTTTGACAGCAAAAATCGATTCACGGCCAGGTATGGAGTGATGCAGCCGAGCAGATCTTCTTCTCCTTCTCGTAATGCCTCCTTCCAGTCTCACTTAGTGTCTAACTCCACAGAATGAACTCTTTCAGACTGGGCGGAGGGGGCCTGCCCACCCTGGCCTCCTACAACAGCTTTCACAACAACCTCCTCCTGTCCCTCTCCTGAGCCTTCCTCCCATCCCCCAGCCACGAAGCCATGAACGCAGGGACACGAGCATCGTGGTGTCGCTGAACGCGGGAACGTCGCTGCTGGCCGGCTTCGTGGTCTTCCCCATCCTCGGCGCCATCGCCCAGGCCTCTGCCACCAACGTTTCCCAGCTGGCGGCCAGTTGCTCCAGCCTCATCACATCAAACAAATCCATAGACTGGTGCTTGGGAGGCGGACCAGATCTGGCCTTCATCGCCTACCCGAACGCCATCAGCCGACTGCCCAGCGCCGCCCTCCTCTCCACCCTCATCTTCCTCACCCTCATCATACTCGGCCTCGACTCCCAGATGGTGCTGGTGGAGGTGCTGACGACGGCCATCCTGGACAGCTGGTCCCAGCTCCGGGTGCTCTGGAAGAAGGCCCTCGTCGTGGGCGCCGTCTGCGGCGGCCTCTTCCTCCTCGGCCTTCCGCTCACCTGCCCAGTGCTTCTGCCCTTGCTATCACCCTATCGGAAAGGAGGGAGGCTGTTGGGCCTAGGGCGGTAGCTATGTGCTGTCGATCATGAACGGAGTGAGCGGGTGGACGCCGATGGTGGCCGTTCTCTTTGAGCTACTGCTCGTCTCCTACGTCTACACCAGCCCTGCCTCACATTGCACCACTGACAAGTTCCTCATCAAGCAAGTGAGCCTCTGTTTTTTCTAATCCCAGCTTTTTTGTCCAAGGTTTCAAAGGCCCATTTGGTCATTTAAAGATCGCCATTGGTCTCAGCAAATGTTGGACATCTTTGGTGGGCGAAAAAGAGATGGGAGCTTTGGAGGCTTGCAGAACATAGCGGAGATGATAGGGGGCGGACGGCGGGCAAGGCGACGTTGGTGCTGCTCTGCCCTGAGCCAGGGGCGCTGGAGTCCCTTCCGCCCTGCTGTCAGTCCGCTCTGGCTACTCTGCTGGACTCTCATCACCCCAGCTCTGCTCACCGTTAGCCCTCTCTCCTTCCAGTTCATTGGCATACTTCCAGGCCCTGCTTTCAGGCAACAAGCGTCTTCGCAATCCTCCGAGAAGGTTCAGGGGAAGAAGGATTGGGGGTAAGAGATGGAGGATGGAGGTGCAGAGAAGGAAGGGTTGGAGAAGGGGCTGAGCTGGCTCTTTCGCCTCCTGGTGCTTATGTGGCTGCCTGGTTGGCTGTTCTTCCATCTCTGTCGAGATGTTGTCGCCAAAGGCAAGGTTTGTATCATCTTTTCTTATTAAGAATCACAAGCAATTTAGAACTTAGAAATGCAGAACTTAGAAACGGTGACAATACTAAAAAGGAAATTTCGCCGTTAACCACTGACGTGTGTGCTTCCATTCTCACACACTCTGACTTCTCATGCGTCAATATTTTCCAAAGTACAAAGATGGGCCAGTAATTTGAGGGCTGGCGATGGCTTTTTCGACCCACGCCTGAGTGGAGGCCTAACAATGATCAAGAAACACAGCAGCCATCTCACGGTTTTCGGCAGCCCTTTTCCAGAATTTCAGCCTAGTCTTTTCTGAATTGCAGCAGATGAAACTAATGCCAGTTACCATAGTCTAGGGAGCGTTCGTGAAACTTCGCGCTTGACAAACTTTACCGTTGCATCAAACGGTGACCCATTGTATGAGAATACAAGACAATAATTATACGTCACTGCCATCGTTTCAGTTTAGTTTGACTGCCGTTCCTTTTCCTAAATGCTTTAGATTTCATTTAAATTTATTGATTTAAAAAATCCAATGTTCTCCTTCAGCAGGCTGGACAAATGTCAGACTCTCGCCCAATATAGGCCAAACTAAGCCAAATACAAAAGTAGACATAAAACAGGTGCGAAATATGCAATGCCAGATTGAAGCTCCACAATCACTGGACAGCTCAACAAAAGTACAGGTGAGTAATGATGCTGTAAGGAGTGGGGTGTTTAAGAAGAAGAGGCAGGCGGAGGCTGTTGCTGCTGCTGTTGAGGCTCGGGCTGCTGCTGTGCTTCTGGGGCGGCTGGGGCCGCTGAAGTTGGCGGCGGAGGGCCGGGTGGATAGGCGTAGTACTGCGGGTAGCCTCAACGACACTTTCTCATTGCCCATCGGAGTGCCAGTGAGTGGATGGCTGTTTTTGAGACCATATAGAAACGGAAGATGAAACTATTGTATATTTTACAACTGAAATGTGATAACTTCTTTATCTATGGTGACCTAAACCTAGCACTAAAGGCCTGATTCCTCAGTTACCACAAAGTACATAGCACTAGGCGGAATTTACCAGGATTTACCACCAAAGTGTTCCTGGGTCTAAATAAAATGGGACAGTGGGAGGCACCTTGAGGCGGCGGAGGGTAGGGCTGGCCGGGTCTTGGAGGCTGGGCATAGCCGGGGGGCGGTGGGGGCGCGTAGCCGCGCGGGGGCGGCGCCTGCTGGTAGTAGGCGGGGTAGGGGCCGGGCGGGGGCGCCTGGTGGTGTGGGTAGGGGCCGGGTGCTCCCGCTTGTCCGCCCGAGCTGGCCGGCGGCGGCGCCTGGCCCCCCGGCGGAGCTCCGTAGGCCGCCATCTGGCCGGGGTAGGCCTGCAAGGTTGCGGCTGGTTCCAGATTTGCATAGAGGAGTGGATGGGGAGGAAATGTGCCTGTGGGTGATGCTGGTACTGCGGGTGCTGCTGAGGTGGCGGCTGTTGCGGCTGTGGCTGAGCGGGTGGTGGGGGCGGCGCTGGTTGCGGTGGCGCGGCGGCTGGTGGCGCAGCAGCGGCTGGCACTGGCGACTTGCCGGGCTCCTGTTTTTTATATTTTTTCAGTTTTTTTTGAAAAAATATAAAAAATAGGAGCGAATCGATTTGATGGGCAGAAAAGCCAGCCAGCTAAGGAGCTTATTGCTGAACCTGCTGCTGTTGCTGAGGAGGAGGCTGGGGCTGCTGCTGCTGCGGAGGAGGAGGTTGGGCTTGTTGAGGCGCCGGAGGCTCCTCCTTGGCGACGACGGGCTGCGGGGGCGGCGTGGGGGCGGGTAGGATGCTGGTGGGGTTGGCGGGGGAGGGGCCGGCGGGTGCCCCGGGGCCCGGCGCTCCGGCCACGGCCGCCCCGGCGTCGAAGGAGGCGGGTATCTGGCCGCCGGTGACCAGCCGGCCTTGGGCCTCGTGCCGAGCTCGCACATCCAGCGCTCGCAGCTGGTCCAGGTGGAAGGCCTGAGAAAGGCAGTGATTGATGAAGCTGGGCCAGAGTCAGAAAGGAAGAAAATCGATAAATGGCAATCTACACTAGGTGGCTAAGAGGCACAATTTTAGGAGAAATTTTCAACTTGACGCAACAAAAAATAGCTCAATTTATCACTAAATGGCTGCTGTTGAAGCAAGAGAAGAGGAGGAGAAAAGAAGACCTGTCGCTCGGCGATAAGCTGCTGGCGCTGGTACTCTAGGGCCTCTCGCTCCTTGTCCATGATGGCCTCCAGCTCCTCGAAGTGCTTCAGCTTGATCTCCAGCTTCTTCATCTGCGTCTCCACCAACTGGGCCACCAGGCCCTTGATCCTTCTTTCCTCGATCCCCGCCAGGTGCTTCGCCTTCACCGCCGCCGCCGCCAGCGCGCTCGCCGCCGCCGCCTGCACCTCCTTGTCCGGCAGGCCGCCCACCTTCCCCTTCTCCCCCGTCTCCTCCGTCTCCATCGCCTTCTCCTCCCCTCCCTCGGAGGAGGCCTCCTGCTTGGCGTCGTTGGCGATGCCCGACTCCGCCAGACCCACCCCCGGGTCCGCCCCTTCCCCGGCGGCGGCCACATTCTTGGCGTGGGCCTCGACGAGGAGCGGCGGGACCTCCTCCTTCATGCGCGCGAACTCCTCCATGGCGGCCTTGGCGGCGGCGGAGGCGATGCGCGGATCCACCACGGAGGCCAGGAAGGCCACCGTGGACATCACCGGGTTGCCGGCCTTGGAGAAGGGCAGCGGCTGGTAGGCCAGGGGCCCCAGGACGGCCGGCTCCCCGTCGCCCTCCAGATAGGGGTCCTCGATGGGCAGCTGGAGGAAGCGGAGGATGCACTCGTCCTGCGTCCGGCTGCCCACGTGCTCCGCCACCCGGTTCCAGTCGTCCTTGTACATCTCCAGGGCCTCCAGGAGCAGCAGCGTCTCCGCCTCCGTCCACGCCTTCGTCTCCAGCTCGTTCCGCTCCGCCACCTCGTCCAGCTTCCGAGCGTAGATGTCCGCCTGCCGGCTGATGCCTGTCAGCGGCTCCGGGGGCTTGCCTTCCCCGGCGGATTGTTCAGAGTCCTCCGGGGGCTCCTTCTTGGGCGGGAGGCCGGTGGGTGGCTGGGCACGGACCTGGGGCTGGGCCATGGGGTGGAGGCCGGTGGGCGTGTCGGCGAGGAGCATGAAGTGCTGGGTGGCGGGTGGGCCGACGGTGGTGGGTCGGTTCTCGGCGTCCACCTGGTAGTTGATGAGGCCCCACTGCTCGAGGAAGGCGTGGACGCGGAGGATGGAGCAGACGTCGCCGGCGAGGTTGCGGCGGACGGCGGTGGCCGTCAGGTACTCGTAGGGATTGAGGCGGTAGGTGTCGATCATGAAGTTGCGGTAGGCCACGTAGACTTCGGGGGACTTGGACTTGTTCTTGCCGTTGAAGAACTCGGCGAGGGCCCGCTTCTCGATGGCGTGGATGCTGTCGTAGTTGAACCAGGCGGCGTAGGAGGGGACGACGACGTAGTGCGTCTGCTCCACCACCCTCGCCTCCTCCTCCTTCGCCTCCTTTCCCTCCTCCTCCGCCTCCCCGATCTCCTTCAGCTGGGCCTTGGGGGTGCCGGCGAACTCCGCCTCCTTCTCCCGCCCCTTGGGCACCTCCACCGCCTGCAAGGCCGCCTCCCGACTCGCCTCCTCGTCCTCCGCCTCCTCCTCCATGCTCCCGGCCTCATCCCGCCGTCGCTTTCCGCCTCCCCGTCCTCCCTTCCTCCGGCCTCCCTCCGGCGGCGGGCTGGGGCTGGGCTTCCGCTTCTTGGCCCCCTTGCTCCGCTTCTCTCGCTCCAGCAGCCCTTCGGCCTCTTTGGCGGGCAGCCGCGCTTCGTCCTTGAAGCCGAGGGCGTAGTCCAGCTCGCTCATCCACTCCGCGAACTCCGCCGAGTCCAGGGCCCAGGCCGCGGAGACCGAGAAACGCCCGCCAGCCTCACGCCCAGCCTCGCTGGGCACCGCCTGAACCCCTTCGGCCAGCCCCCGCCCCTCCACCCAGCGGTCGTAGGAGGGCGGGGTGTTGGAGTAGTGGAGGAGGGCGCCGGCGTCCCGGGCCACCGGAGTGGGGGCGGGGCGTACGAAGTCCTTGTCACCCTGGTCGCCGGCCGGGAGGAGGAGGTGGGTGGCGTCGGTGGGCTGGGCGGACTCGGTGGCGAGGCCGCGGCCGATGATGGAGGCGCGGAGGCGACGGGCGGTCTCCTTGTCCAGCTCGGGGCTGAGGAAGAGGCGGGGGAGGCTGTGGAGGCCGGCTGTGGCCAGGTCTCCGGCCAGAGTCACCAGCAGCGCCAGCCCCGCACTCCGCGGCAGGGAGCTCAGGTCCAGCTTGCGCCTGGAACAGTGGCTGGGACTGAATTGTTGGAAAAATTGGGTTTTTGAAGGTTTGAAGATTTGGGTCTGACATCTTCCTCATGCAACAGCGGTGATGTGCCAGTTGGAGTAGAGCAAATAGTAACGGCTTTTGTGGGGAAAGAATGAAATGAAAATGCACACTCACATGTTCTGGCCCTTCTTGAAGGCGTAGAGAGAGGCCAGGATGCGACAGAGGCCGCCGGTGGGCGAGAAATCCAGCAGCAGTGACATCTGGAATTTGAAATAAACTAACAAATTTCCTCGTAAAATTCCATCAAAGGCAAACAGGAATTCGCATGAGGGCCACATCCTCCTTCTCCTTCTTTGACTTGCGGCCTAGCAGCTCCTCCTGCAGGTTGATCAGCTGGACGGCCAGCCCCGCCAGCTCCTTCGTCTTCAGCGTCTCCCCGCGCACCACCTCAAAGCACAGCCCTTGCCGGCCCCTCAATAGAGCCAAAGCGGCCCCAACCTCCTCGTAGGTCTTCTCCAGGGCAGTCTTGAGGGGCTCCAGAGCCCGCTGGGTCTCCGGGCTCTCCCAGAACGCCGTCTGAGCCTTCCCGTCTGAGCGGCGGCCCAGAGAGCTCATCTTTTGGCCTAGCCTTCTTTGGGCCTTGGTTTGCCTAAAGCTGGAGAGAGGGGTAGAGAGAGAGAAAGAGGCAGGGAGGCCCTGTGTGAGCGTTCCAATGGCGCCGCCTAGAGAGCCACAGCCAGTGGGCCATTCCGCCCCTCTCCCACCCTCCTCAGCATCAATTCCCCAGACTACGGTAGGACGCTTTCTCTACTGGAGTCTTGCACAGTCCGTTTGAGCGCGCGCCAGCATTCGTCGCGTAATTGAGCAGCCTTCAACAACCTCTGGTGGTGGATTGCGAAAGGAGAGAGCACACTCAAAGACAGTTCTTGAAGACGGGAGGAGGCAGAAGCAGTCCGGATCTCGTAGGATGGCGACGCCCAAAGGCAGCGCTTCGCTGGAGGAACAGATGCAGCGGCTGAAGGCCAGAGTGGCTCAGCTCGGTTTGCCGCTTCTAATCAAAAAACTAAAAATAAAAAATAAATTGAATAATATTTATATTTTTTAGAAAGATTTTTTACATTTCTTAGAAAGATAGTCGGTTGCTCTAAACCCTCTAAAATGGTTCGCCCTTATGTGCAAAGGCTATGATATGCCGAATCCCTCCGTCTATAAGCGCCAAAACATTAAAATATGAACAATCCTTCCGTTTACCCGCCCAAACTGATGGGATGGTTGGAGCGGAGTGCAATCGGGAGCTGGAGGAGGAGGAGGCCTGGCAGGCGGAGCAGATCAAGGCTTGGACGGCTGCCGCCGAGCGCAACGAGGCCGAGGCTGCCGAGGTCCAGCGTCGCATCCAGGTTCAGCAGCGCCTTCTCCAGGCCTACCAGAGCGAGCTCGCCCAGCTACAGGAGCAGCCTGCCAAGTAAGCCGCCTCTTCTTTCTCTCCCGAAGAGGGCATGGAGTGAGAGGGAGATTCCGAAGACAGTAATAATTGTGAATTCCTAATGATTGCGAAACTCTGGGTTGTTTTTGACAGCAGGCAAAAAACAGGATTAGGAGGATAGTAGGGAAAATAAGGCAAAGGAATGTATAGCGGAATGAAAGTGTGTTTGTGAGGCTGAACGAGGAGGCGGCGGTGCTTCGAGAGCAGCTGGGGGTGGTGAAGACGGAGCTGGCGTCCAAGAGGGCTTCCGTGTCCGCGATGGAGACCCGGATGAGCGGCCTGCGAGGCTCCATGGATGCCAAGCTCGCCAACTGGAACAAGGAGCGCCAGGAGATGCCCTGGTACAACGACCTTCAGGCTCTGAAAGAGCGCAAGGTTCCTTTTATCATCTCTCGTCTTTGGCCAAAAATGGTATTTTAGGAAAAGTATACGAAGTATTTGCGTTTTTGAAACAAAACACATCATAAACAAAAAGCAAATATTTTACCAATATTTGACGTAAATTTTAATTTCTCGACCATTTCAATATTTGGCAAAATATTATTCTGAAATGTAATCAATTGGCCTTAGCCAATATAAATGTGCTTTAAAATGCAGAGAGACTGCAGGCGAAGGTGGAGCGACGTGTGGCGCAGCAGAAGCAGCGTCTGCAGACCGTTCGAGCGCAGACGGAGGAGGCCCGCAAGCTCTGTTTCCTTTCTCCTTCTCTCACATTCCTCCTCTCACTTCCGCTCTGCAGGTGAGTCGGAGCAGTCCATGTCGGACGTGGAGTTCGTGGTGCGCTTCGCCGAGACCATGCTCCAGGCCCGATCCTTCGAGCGCAAGCACGAGGCTCACAAGGCCGAGATCGAGGCTAGCCCCTTCTTCCAATCCCCTCCCCAGGTGAAGGTGAAAGGGTGATTAGAAGCTGCGAGAGCGGGTGTCGCTGATGAAGGGGGAGGAGGAGGAGGCGGAGGACTCCACGCAGTCCACGCAGGCCGGCTTTGCAGTCCCCCAGGTGCCGGAGACGCCGCGCTCCAAGCGCCCCTCCACCCCACGCCCTTCCAAGACACCCGCCGCCAGCCAGGACTCTACTTTCGACATGCTCTCCGTCTCCCAGCAGTACGCCCACTTTACTCATACTTTCTCTCTTTCCTGGCCTTCATCGGTTCAGCTTATTTTCTCTCATCTCCCCTCCCCTTTCTATTCTTTTGTCGCCTCTCACATTTTCATGTCATCACCATTCACCTCTACCTCTCCTTTACCTCCCCCTCTTCTCCTCTTCCCTCACACTCCCTCTCATCTAGGCCACCGAACGAGGAGGCCCCTCCGTCGTCCCTGGAGACAGTGCCCGAGGGCGACAGCTGCGACCTCAGCTACTCCGATGCTCACCAGGTCCACCCCAGCTCTACACACCCAGCCCTTTCACCTATCCCAAGTTCTGTTGCAGATGGAGACTGATGGAGCAGAGACGGGAGGAGAGAAGGAGGAGCGTAAGCTGAAGAAGGCCATCCACTTCAGCAGTCCGCTGGCCAGCTACGCCAGCGCCAGTCCCGCTCCCTCCCTCGCGGCCAACAACAGCCTGCAGGAGGAGCAGCCCGAGGAGCAGGCCTCCCTCGACCTCTCCACCGACTACGAGGACGAGCCACACTCCGGCCACCAGCCACACCACCACCAGTCCCCCCTTTCTCACCCTAACTTCATTCTTTACGCTCACTTTCGGCTGATCCATTTCGATTGAGAGCGGAGCAGGAGGAGCGGGCGTCGCCGGACACCTCCCTGAACGAGGAGGAAGAGGAGGAGGAGATCGACGTCGTCAGCTCCCAGCCCTTCCGCCAACTCCTTCCCGACAGCCGAGCCGAGACGAATCCGACCAGCCAGGTTGTCACACCTGGCCAATCAAATCCAGCCACTCCATAAATCTTCAGGAGGACTGGCTGCAAGGGCTGGCCGATTCGCCGAGCCGCTCGGGACACCGGAGCGCCGCGGATTTCAGCTTCTTCAACGCCGAGAAGGAGGATCACCAGCCGCCAGCCACCCCTGCCGTCCGCGACCTTGGTGCCTATCCTTTCACCGGTCGAGATGAAATGAATGAGGATCGTCGCTCTTAGGCGACAACTCACCCGTCCACTTCTTCGACGCCCACGAGGGCGGAGCGGAGGAGGAGGAAGGAGGGCAGAACGAGGGCGGGATGGAGAAGCTGGAGGCCCTCAAGGACATCGACGACTTTCTCGGCTTCCTCAACGACTGAACCCTCAGTCGCCATTTCTTTCTCCGTATTTCGGGCTTCATTTGGCACCAATTGTGGCTGTCTAGCGCTTCTTAGCTAAGGTTTTTCGGAGCTTTTTCTGTCGGGCTCTCTGCACTCGCGCTAACAGGTGCCAAAATGCTATCATCTTGTCAGCCACAGGGCTTCACTTCCTTCTGCTATTTCGGAGAAAGTGCCATTTCGTTTCTTTGACATTCCTCGGCTTGCTCAACGACTGGAGCCTTGCCTCTTGCTTTTTCTGTCTGCTTATAGCTTTTGTTTGGCCCAGACTACTGATGTCTGCTGCTTCCTAGCTACGAACGCTCGTAGTTTTCTGTTTCTTTGCTCTCGCGCAAACAAATGCCGAAAGCTTTCTTGCCTATCAGCTTCTTTGTGTCAGGGCTTCATTTGCTTCTCTTGTTTCGGAAAGAATGGCATTTTGTTTCTTTGTCACCTGCTGCTGTTTCGTGCGGCATTCGCTGGAGTAATCAAATATTTTATTTTCTGCTCAGTGAGCTTATAGAATCGGTTATTTTTCGAGCTTTTCTGTCAGTTGTTCTTGCGGATTCTATTGCTTCTCCTGCAGCCAATTTCGCCTAAATATGGTGCCTTACTTTCTTCATCAGGCTAGGCTGACGCCAATAAACCGAGAATCAGAGAAATGGCTTCGTTGCACATAGCCAAGAAGTAAATCTGCGCCAAAAATCTTAGCAATGCCAAAAAACGACAGTTCTCAATAATTCGACTGGCAATATTCCTGCCACTAGGAATGCGAGTAGTGTCAGGACTGCGCGTGGAATAGTAAAAGTGTGGCGCTGGTAGACCAAGGGGCGGGCGCTATCTGCCAGTCTCCCCAGCCAGCCTCTCAAGCCACACTTTGAATCCTCACCTGCTCCTATTCCACTTCTACACCTTGTCAACAGCTCAGCAGCGTAGGTATGCGCTTCTTTCCCTTTCTTTCCCTTTTCCCGACCAGACTCGGTCAACAGCGCCCACTGCATCCGGGCTGATGAAAAGACGCAGCTCTTCCAGGTCTTTCCAGCACCTTTGACGAAATCCGAGCCCCCTTCAATAGGATTCTAGTCGGCCTGGCAATTCACAAAACGGCAGAGCTTTGAGGTCGAGCAAGTCGAAGAAGATGACGCCGGACAAGCAGCCGGGAGAGTTCTCCGTCCCCGACGCCGCCATGCTTCAGGAGCTTCAGGTGAGGCCTCTTTTTTCAGATTCCTTCTTTTGCCTTTGAACGAGAAATGGGTGAATGGGTGATTGATGAATG
The DNA here is from genome assembly GCA_030248095.1 of Ptycholaimellus sp. GST1_10. Lineage (NCBI taxonomy): Eukaryota > Metazoa > Nematoda > Chromadorea > Chromadorida > Chromadoridae > Ptycholaimellus > Ptycholaimellus sp. GST1_10. The sequence goes on from JASANA010005490.1 coordinate 51,255, forward strand.
ATTGAAGGACTGCGCCAATCGAATGCGCATCTCTTGCATCAAGGCGACGACGGCGGCCAAGTCCGGCCACCCCAGCTCCTGCGCCTCCGCCGCGGACGTCGTGGCGGCCCTCTTCTTCCACGCCATGAACCACAACCTCAAGGTTTTTACCAATTCCCTTTCTCCAGATCTCCCCCCAACGAAACCCAGCACCACTGCAGGAGCCACGGGATCCGAACAGCGACCGCTTCGTCATGAGCAAGGGCCACGCCGCCCCGCTGCTCTACGCAGCCTGGGTGGAGGCTGGCTTCGTCAAAATGGTTCATACCCCCATTTCTTTTATTTACCTCTCTTCAACTAATGCACATCTCTGGCAAAGACTGATTCACTAGGAAGCCAGACAGGGCGGAGAGAATAATGCGGAATTCTTGAAGCCTCTTTCCACCCGCCCTGTCTGGCATCCAAGTGAATATGCCTGTCGAGAAAATAATCCGTGAAATTATACTGTTGAGCCGTTGGATGTGTAGGAGGATTTTCTGGGACTGCGGCAGTTCGGCAACATTCTGGAAGGCCACCCGACGCCGCGGCTGGAGTTTGTGGACGTGGCGACGGGGAGTCTGGGCCAGGGCCTGGGCTGTGCCGCTTGGATGGCGCTGACCGCCAAACGCTTCGACGCCGCCTCCTACCGCGTCTACTGCCTCCTGGGCGACGGAGAGTCCCCCGAGGGTTCCTGCCTTCTCACGCAGCGCCAGCCCTGTCCAAGGGTGCTCACAGGAAGCGCTTGCAGGCTCCGTTTTGGAGGCGGCGGCCTTCGCGTCCTAGTACCAGCTGGACAACCTCGTCGCCATCATCGACTGCAACCGCCTCGGCCAAAGCCGCCCGACCGCTCTGGCCCACGACACCAACACCTACAAGGCCACCCCCCGAACTCCTCACCCCCCCCCCCCCTCCTCATGATTGACTCGGTCCCATTTCTGAGGCGCGCCTGGAGGCCTTCGGCTGGCAGGTGCTGGTGATCGACGGCCACGACATGGGCGCCATCTGCGGCGCCCTCTTCGCCGCCAAGTCCGCCCGCGGGGCCGAAGAAACCCATTCGCCATCGTCGCCAAGACCTTCAAGGTCCACCTCAGCCTCCACAGCTCATCCTTCAGAAACCTCTCTCTCTGCAGGGCCACGCAATTCGAGGGTATCGCGGACGAGGACAACTGGCACGGCAAGCCCCTTCCCCGCCGACAAGGCCGACGCCGCCTGCGCCGCCCTTCAGGCAGCCCTCGTCAACAAGACCGGACCGCCCAAGGCCTTGCACCAGCTCATTCACAGCCTTCCCCCTTTTTGCTTGACCTTTTTACTCAAGATCTAGCATAACAATTGGCTGCCTTTGAGCAGGCTCAGCCGGGAGTGCCGGTGGCTGGACGCGGCAGCGGTTGATCCGGCCCAGTACGCCAGCATCAGCATCAGCCCTCCAACCTATGA
>JASANA010005491.1:0-14282 GCA_030248095.1 Ptycholaimellus sp. GST1_10
ATCGGCTGCCGCCAATAGATGCGCGGCCTTGAATCTTGGCAGGTTGTCATGTTTCATTTTAGCCTATTTTTAAATATCATTTGTAAATATATTATGAAATAAATGATGTCCTTCTGAATGTCCTGTGATGTCCTTTATGAAAAATTGATTTCTGAGGTGTTTAATTAATAAAATTATACTATTAATATATTAAATGTTCTTTTTCGAAATATATTCGAATTTCAAGGCCTCATTTTTGAGGTTTTTTGACCATAAATCCATAACAAGTCAAAATTTCGCCGATCCCAAAAAAACGTCCTGAGCCACCACCCAGACGGAGCTTCATGCAAAATTTCAGCCAATTTCGTTGAAAAACCAAGGAGTACGGGCTCCGGAACCACAACCTCATATATATATATATATATATATATATATATGCGGACAGACGGACGAAAAATGGGGTAACTGTATAAGCGGGCCTTGGCCGCCCGCCGCTCCTTCGCGGCAGGCGGCCTGCGGCCGCGCAAAAAGGGTAGCTTTAAGCTTGTCTTGTTATCAGTTAGAAAAAGTTTTCACTGAGACTTGTAAGAGCTAGTCCTGAAGCTTTGATTGGAAAGTAGGACGGCCTTCATCAGTTCCTGATGAATAAAGGTCAGGATCACGCAACTAAATATGGTTGATTGAGACGGCTCTCACCATTTCTGCTTGAGGCAATTGATCCATCGCAAGAGTCCAAGGAGAGGCCTTGCTGAAGTTACTGACTTCCTTTGACGGAGTAGGGCAGCTCCATGCCATTCGCATCCAGGGTAATGCAGAAAACCCAGATGAAGGCCCTCGAACTGTTCTGCAAATAAATGCAACAGAACCACGTAAGGGTTCGATTGCTGCAAGAGAATGATTTATAACCGCTTGCTTTCCTTCTTTGCTGCTCGCTTGAAGTTACGGTCATGGCGGTTCATCTGATCGTGATGCTGAGCTTAACAATATTGTCACATGGCCTAGTGTCAAGATTGCAGATAGACATAATTAAAGATATCGCACTAGCGGTCTTCGGCGTCCTTATCTGACCCATGGGACTCAAGGGAGCAGCAGAGGAGTTCGAAGCCATGCAAAAAAAACTATCAAAATCAAATTGAATCCAATTAAGGTAAAATTAAGTGTTGAAGGCATTTGCAAAATATGATCAATTTTTCTGTGAATCACGTTTCAATTGGGGCATTTATTTCTTCGTTTAGGGGCTTAAAAGTAATAATTTTAAAAAATAGATTTAAAAATCTCATTTAAAAAAGGGAGGGTTTCTGCCTTAAATTGCCGCCTGCTTATGAATGAGCAGTGGAGTTTTTATAAAGACTAATACTAACAAAATGGACCTGTTAAAATTTATCGTTTCAAATCAATATAAATTACGATTGTGTTACAACTTGTCTATTTCTTTTTGATGATTGAAAATTCATAAGCTTCTCATTCCCTAGCATTTTAGTCTTGTTATTAAATGCTTTTTGAATGACACTATTTTTTCTTCATTTTGGGGTTACTAATGCGAAACACTCGAATATTTGAATCAATTTAAAAGTCACTCGACGCTGATTTGATTACCAACTTGCTTATCGGAATGAGAATAGACCATAATATCTCCGTTTAGGTTTAGGTGGAAAAAGATTTCGCACACACTACCTGTTTTTGACAATTTTCAGCCGACATTTTCCTTACCCGATTCTTCGGGCATAAATATTCTCAGCACAGAATATTTCTGACTGTAATCTGAACAAGGTATTCTCGGCTATCGACAAGATGCGCGGCCTTTTTCCAAGTAGTAAGCTCAGGCTACGTTGCTAAATTTTGAAAGTGCTATGCCTTCTAATCCAAGAATACGATTGACCATGAAAACCAGTGAATTTATGCTTGTTCAAATTGTTTTAATTTTTGCTTGATCAAATTTTTGGAAACATCAGGAATTTAGGTTATTAATAAATCAACAAATAACAAATATTTCGCCAATTCCTTTTTACAGCTTCACCTAGACACCCAGATGGATCTTCTTGCCACACTTCAGCAATATTTATTGACAAGGTATTCTCGGCTGTTGCCAAGATGCGCGGCCTTTGTTCCAAGTAATAAGCTAAGCAATAATTCCTTTTAACTGCTTCAAGATACCGCCGCAGCAAACATATCTGACAAAATTCAGCTGAGTTTATTAAAAAACCGGGAATTTATGGATGTTCGAATTTTTGAAACATCAAGATTTTAGGTTTTTGACTATAAATCATGAAATAATAAATGTAGCAAAAAGTTCTATTATCAACATCAAGATATCACCATGACAGACGTATATGCCAAATTTCAGCTGATTTCATTGAAAAACCATCGATTTATGGATGTTTAAATTTTTGAAACATCAAGAATTTAGGTTTTTGCCCATAAATTGAGAAATAACAAATATTTTGGAAATTCCTTTTGCCAGCTTCAAGATAGCACCTCGACGGACGTACCTGCCAAAAATCAGCCAATTTCGTTGAAAAACCAGTGATTTATGAATTTTCGTACTTTGAAACATCAAAAAATTGAGTTTTGGCCTAAAATCGAAAAATTACGTCAAGCCCAAAAAATGGCCTGGAGATACCACCTAAACGGACTTTCATGCAAAAAATCAGCCAATTTCATTGAAAAACCGCGGAGTACGGGCCCCGGAAAGACATATATATATATATGCGGACAGACGGACGCAAAAATGGGGTAACTGCTTAAGCTGGCCTTGGCCGCCCGCCGCTTCGGGCAGGGCGCCAGAGCTCCTCCGGCCTCCGGGCACGGGTGCTACGGCCCCTACGCTTCGCCTAGCATGCTTCGCATGCTAGGCTACGCTCCGGGGCCTCCGCACCCATGCCCTCCGGCCTCCGGAGCTCTGACTGCCCTGCCCTCCGCGGCAGGCGGCCTTCGGCCGCGCAAAAAACCATGAATTTATGCTTGTTCAAATTCTAGCAACATCAAGATTTTTGGTGTTTTGGCCATACATCAAAATAAAATAAATATTCTTTGTAAACATTTTTAACAGCTTCAAGATACCGCCTCAACACACGTACCTGCCAAAATTGAACTGATTTTATTAAAAAACCAGGGACTTATGGATGTTGGAATTTTTGAAACATCAAGATTTAGGGTTTTTAGCTATAAATCAAGAAATAATAAATTTTTCAAAAAGCCCTTTTCTCAACTTCAAGATATCACCATGGCAGACGTACATGCCAAAATTCAACTGATTTCTTAAAAAAACCATGGATTTATGGATGTTCAAATTTTTGAAACATCAAGATTTTAGGTTTTTGGTCATAAATCGGTAAATAATGGATATTTCGGGAATTCCTTTTGCCAGCTTCAAGAAATCACCACGACGGACGTATCTGCCAAAAATCAGCTTATTTCATTGAAAACCCAGCGATTTATGATTTTTGGTGCTTTGAAACATCAAAAATTTAGGTTTTGGGCGAAAAACGCAAAATTACGTCAAGCGCAAAAAATGGCCTGGAGATACCACCCAGTCGGACCTTCATGCAAAAAATTAGCCAATTTCGTTGAAAAACCGCGGAGTACGGGCCCCGGAAAGACACATATATATAGATACTAGTAATATGGGTCAGTGGCCGCGCTTCGCGCTTTGACTTCTGCATATCCCTACTAATTAATACCCAGCAACATCAGCTCACTGAGTAGGGCCAAAATCGCGAAAATTGACTTCACTCAAAGAGATTTTTTAATACAATAATTTCAAAAAGTTGAAAAAGTAAAAAAACTGTCATAAAGAGAATTGTTTTGCCTTGAATTTAAAAAAAAGTCCGACAGAAAAAGTTTAAAACTCAATGAGTTACAAAGGCGTAAAGTCAAAAAAGGGGCAAAAATGACAAAATTTGACACGTTTTCAATCATAATTTGCTTTTAAGGAAAAATGGCGAGGACCGTAAAGCATATTTTGCCAAACTTTCCGAGATCTATCCAAAATGCTATCATATGCCTGGGTACACTTAGAAACCATCCCACCCGAGGTACCCTCCAAAAATGGCATCACCCGTATTATATAAGATATATATGCGGACAGACGGACGCAAAAATGGGGTAACTGCTTAAGCTGGCCTTGGCCGCGCAAAAATAAGCGAAGTGCCATGATACCGTTATAACTATGTTCGGATTTTAATGGGGTTTGAAGATTTTCAATGCCTTTGCAGGCAGTCCACTTCAGTGGCTACCAAAGCACCTCCATCTCTCATTCTTGCTCGCTACCTCGCTGAATTCTCCCTTCAATAGTACCTCTTCAAGTTCAACTTCACCGCTGGCCACCAAATCATACTCGTTTACCTAAATAGGCTCAGTCTCTCAGCTGACCTGAAAAGAGTTGGCGAGCCCCAAAAAAGGGTTTCAGAAGGTGGCGGGCAAAAGAAGGCCGACCTTGCGGGCCCTGGGGGGGAGTGTGAGCGAAACATGATTAGAAGATGCGCGGCTGCCTGGTAAAGGGCCCACCTTTTCTCCAGCCTTTCCCCTCCTCCTTACACTCAGGCTCATCTTTAGACGGCTCACTTGGGCTTTTTTCCGCTCCCCTCTTTTTCTAGACCGCCCACTTCAGGATGCTTATGGCAGTGTGTGTGGACTGGGGCTGGAGGTTGAAGCTCTGTTCATTTCCTCCGCCTGCGGAAGAAATGGAGATGCAGAGAGCTTCCAGCCAGAGCTGGGAGGGCCGACCCTTCAGCCCCTCTCAGCTTGCATCGCCTTTCACCGGCTGTTTGACGGGCGGAAACGAATGGCCTGATTGCTTATTAAAATCCAAAGACCAGAGTGCTCCCCCCTCCCAGAGGGCTGACGCTTAGTTGGCGGGGGGTGATTTGTGGGGGCTTCTTTAGGGCTGGACGGGGGAGGGCTGGCGGAGTAGTAGGAGGAGGCAGGCACGACAGGTTGCCTGCCCGGGCACTACTCCACTTGCCCTCCACTTTTCACCAGGGGCACACCTTTTTTCTGCCGTTGTAATGCTTGCATACTTTTCTGAGGGGCAGATATTCTTGCTGCTTTTGCTAAGCTACTGGACTTGAAGATGGGCTTTTTGTAGAGAATCATGGGCAGGTGGACAATTATGACTAGTATAACATGGGGTTCATTTGCACAAAGTGGCTGAACCCATGAGGTGAACTGCCGCCCCTTGTAATATTGGCTAACAAACTCTCTATAATAGGTGGGTAGTAATCTTAATCCATAAATGATAAATACATAGGCCATCTATTGATTTGAAACAATAAGGCTACCCATGCAAATGATGTTTCTTGAAGAATGGGGTCTGGGACTTAGGAGTTTTTTGGGGTGAATCCTTAGTACTGCCCCCAGGCCAAGTCCTGGGCGGCAGTTCAAAAATTTGGTAGGTATGGTGGTGAGGTAGGGTAGGAGGCCATAAATCAGCAAAAATTTGCAGGACTATGCAAAATTTTGCAAAAATTCGAAATCTTGGCATTGGAAAAAACGGAAAAGTTGCAATTGCCACAGATCCAGGAATTTTCGCCAAGGTCATATGAGATATGTTGGAGCGGCCAACATACCTGATATTTCCTGAAAAGATGAGCAAATTTGGTTGAAAAACCACAGAGGAATCTTTGCTGACATATATAGATATATAGACTCATGGCCCTTTTTGGGGTGAATCCTTAGTACTGCCCCCAGGCCAAGTCCTGGGCGGCAGTTCAAAAATATTTTGTCAATACTTCGAATATGGCTTTGCTCCAATCAGACAAATCAGCAATCTGCAGCAGAGAGGGAGAAAAGAGTGCCTTTGTGATGCATTGAGCGGGGCGCTGTGGAGCAGTGATGGCGATCCACTACTCCAAGGAGAAGGCAGTGCTGATGGCCACTCTGTCAGCAATGCTGGCCGGAGGGGCCATCGGCCTCCTCCTCAACTCCTTCATTCAGGACCGCTCCAGCTCCTACCTCGTCGTCTACATTGCCTTCCCAGGTGCCTTTGTGATGCATTGAGCGGGGCGCTGTGGAGCAGTGATGGCGATCCACTACTCCAAGGAGAAGGCAGTGCTGATGGCCACTCTGTCAGCAATGCTGGCCGGAGGGGCCATCGGCCTCCTCCTCAACTCCTTCATTCAGGACCGCTCCAGCTCCTACCTCGTCGTCTACATTGCCTTCCCAGGTGCCTTTGTGATGCATTGAGCGGGGCGCTGTGGAGCAGTGATGGCGATCCACTACTCCAAGGAGAAGGCAGTGCTGATGGCCACTCTGTCAGCAATGCTGGCCGGAGGGGCCATCGGCCTCCTCCTCAACTCCTTCATTCAGGACCGCTCCAGCTCCTACCTCGTCGTCTACATTGCCTTCCCAGGTGCCTTTGTGATGCATTGAGCGGGGCGCTGTGGAGCAGTGATGGCGATCCACTACTCCAAGGAGAAGGCAGTGCTGATGGCCACTCTGTCAGCAATGCTGGCTGGAGGGGCCATCGGCCTCCTCCTCAACTCCTTCATTCAGGACCGCTCCAGCTCCTACCTCGTCGTCTACATTGCCTTCCCAGGTGCCTTTGTGATGCATTGAGCGGGGCGCTGTGGAGCAGTGATGGCGATCCACTACTCCAAGGAGAAGGCAGTGCTGATGGCCACTCTGTCAGCAATGCTGGCCGGAGGGGCCATCGGCCTCCTCCTCAACTCCTTCATTCAGGACCGCTCCAGCTCCTACCTCGTCGTCTACATTGCCTTCCCAGGTGCCTTTGTGATGCATTGAGCGGGGCGCTGTGGAGCAGTGATGGCGATCCACTACTCCAAGGAGAAGGCAGTGCTGATGGCCACTCTGTCAGCAATGCTGGCCGGAGGGGCCATCGGCCTCCTCCTCAACTCCTTCATTCAGGACCGCTCCAGCTCCTACCTCGTCGTCTATATTGCCTTCCCAGGTGCCTTTGTGATGCATTGAGCGGGGCGCTGTGGAGCAGTGATGGCGATCCACTACTCCAAGGAGAAGGCAGTGCTGATGGCCACTCTGTCCGCAATGCTGGCCGGAGGGGCCATCGGCCTCCTCCTCAACTCCTTCATTCAGGACCGCTCCAGCTCCTACCTCGTCGTCTACATTGCCTTCCCAGGTGCCTTTGTGATGCATTGAGCGGGGCGCTGTGGAGCAGTGATGGCGATCCACTACTCCAAGGAGAAGGCAGTGCTGATGGCCACTCTGTCAGCAATGCTGGCCGGAGGGGCCATCGGCCTCCTCCTCAACTCCTTCATTCAGGACCGCTCCAGCTCCTACCTCGTCGTCTACATTGCCTTCCCAGGTGCCTTTGTGATGCATTGAGCGGGGCGCTGTGGAGCAGTGATGGCGATCCACTACTCCAAGGAGAAGGCAGTGCTGATGGCCACTCTGTCAGCAATGCTGGCCGGAGGGGCCATCGGCCTCCTCCTCAACTCCTTCATTCAGGACCGCTCCAGCTCCTACCTCGTCGTCTACATTGCCTTCCCAGGTGCCTTGCCTCCCACCTTCATTCCCTGTTCCTGGCCCAAACATCTCAGCATCACTATGGAACTAGGACTCCAGAGGATTGAGGAGGGGCGTATTGCAGGAGAGCTGTTCCTGCGCATGCTGCAGCTGCTCATCGTCCCCCTCGTCATCAGCAGCAACATCTCCTCCGCCGCCTCCGTTCGAGGTCCCGCCTTCATTTCTGCTCACTAGCTGAACAGAAGCAAAGCAGCTGAATGTGCAGGGAGTCGATGGCTGGCGGCCGCCAGTGTCCTCTACTATTTGACAACGACGTTGGCTGCCGTGCTGATCGCCACTGCTCTGGCCGTGGCCATCCAGCCGGGCAAGGACCGCCGGCAGGATGAGGTTTTCCTTCATTTCTTTTTTATACTTTATAACTGACCAACACCACTTTTTCTCATGGGAACTGTACCTGAGAGAAAACGGCCCATTCTTGAGCTGATATCAATGAAGAGGAAAAATAAAGCCATCATTATAAAGAAGAAGCGACTTAGATGAAGAATGGGTAATTGAATATGGTATAAATTGGTCCGCTGAAACGAGGTCATGAACTTTAAATGAGTATTTTTGTGTTCAGCCCCTCAATGCCCCAATTCTAATGATGTTTGGGATATAATTCCAATGCCACAAGAAACCCCTAGGTCTCTTCTTGCAATGATGCTTTTATTTTTTCGCTCCAATAATATCAGCACAAGAATGGGCCGTTTTCTATCAGGTACAATTCCCGTGACGAAAAAAATTGTGATTAGATTGCAATTGCTCATGATTGACCGACTAGCTAAACTAAATCACTAAACTAAACGAGCTTACCTTTACCGTCAGAGGCTTGCAAATATTAGAGCGAGAAAGAGTGAGGATGATGCAGATAGAGTGGCGCTCGGCACACTTTCGCGGAAGCCATGCGGTGTTCTCGGGCATGGACCTGCTGCGGAATATGATTCCCAACAACCCCGTGGAGGCCACTTTCAAGTTGCAGCCTTCCTCTTCCACTTCCTTCCATCCTCCCCGCCGATTGGCAGGCGAAGCAAACTCGCCTACTCCCGTCTCAAAGCCGCCCAGAAAGCTGACCAGGTTCAATTCACACTTCCCCACTCTCCAGCTGCCCATCCCTAACTGCTCAAAGCAGTTTGGATCAGGTTTGGAAAATAACTTTCCCCAAATTGTTGGAAGCAAATTTGAGGCGGAGGAAAGTCGGGAAGGGGGCCTGGACTCCGGGGAGGCGTTCCTGTTCAACAGCACCGTCCGCAACGACTCCGACGACGCGTACCAGGAGATCATCGAGCTCGACAAGGCTCCCATTCCAACCCTCCACCCCTTTTCTCATCCCATATCAGCAGTCTGACACCTTTCCTGCAGCCGGCAGAGGACAAAGTACCGGGGGCCAACATCCTCGGCCTCATCTGCCTTTCCATCGTCTTCGGCTTCGCTATCCGCAAAATTCGAGCTGCCCAGCCTACCGCCGAGGTCTGCCAAGTTTTCCTTATGGGGGGGGGTGAAATAATTGGAGCCCCTGAGCCTGAGATCAAACCTAATACAAGTGAAAGCGATTGGCAGTGGGAGATGCGATGTGTGCTGGGCTTCTTCAATGGGCTGCGGCGGATCATGGTCTACCTGGTGGGCATGATCATCTGGTTCTCCCCACTCGGAATTGCCTCCATCGTGGCTGAGCGGGTGGCCACCACTCATGATTTAGGTTCTTCCCCTTCCCCTTCCTTTCTTCTTTCAAGCCCCATATGAGAGACTGTAGAGAGCACCAGCTACTTTAGCTAACAGCTAGAAATGTATGCGACTTCAGCGTGAGAGCTTTAAGCTGTGAATTTATTTGGATTTAGCCGCTTCCCATTTTTTAAGAATTTCAAAAACAGATCAAGAAGATCAGAAAAACTTCAAGATGGTTCTGGATCTGAAATCTTTTGCTTTTCCAACTGCATGGACTCTGGCAGGAGAAGGCTTACGGGAGCTGAGCCTCTATACGCTGACGGTGGTCTCCGGTCTGGTGGTGCACATATTCTGCGTCCTCGGCCCCCTACTCGTCCTATTCGGCCGTCGCAACCCCTTCAAGTTCCTCTACCACATGCTCCAGGCTTCTTCCTCCTTTGCCGCTCCACAGCCAAGCTCTTCAATCAGCATGAACCTGCAGGCGCTGTTCATAGCCATGGGCACTGCCTCCTCCATGGCCACGCTTCCCGTCACCCTCAACTGCCTCGAGAACAACGTCCGCATCGACAGCAGGGTCAGCAGTCCCAACCCCAATCTTTGGCCAGAGCAGAGTGTAGGGGAGAGATTTGGAGGTGATGAGGTTTATGCTTCCGCTGGGAACCACGGTGAACATGGACGGCACTGCGCTCTACCAGATGGTCGCCATCCTCTACATTGCCCAGGGCATGAAGGTCCAGCTGTGGCCAGCTTTAGAGCAAGACATTGGAGGAGTAGACAAAGGTGATTGTAGGTGGACATAGATGCGGAGATGGTGGCCTTTGTGATAGTCCTGGTGGTCATCTCCTCCATCGCCACGGCCTCCGTCCCCTCCGCCGGCCTCGTATCCATGGTCCTCACGCTCCAGGCTGACCTTTTGTCTTGCATCCCAACCCCAAAAGACAATCGGAGCTCCGATTTCAGGCAATCGGGCTGCCAGAGGAGGCCTCCAAAGCTGTCATGGTCATCGACTGGTTCATCGATCGCCTCAGGTAGCTGCTTCAAATGCTACAAAATTCAAAAGTTTAACTTCGTCTCGATTTTTTATTTATTTTAAAAAATCTGCCCGAATTAAATGTTTACAGTTTTGGCATCAGGCCTGATAGAAACGTAGAATGATAGGGTGAGGTTCTGGTGAGGGTAGTGAAGTGAGTGAAGGACGCCGGTGAATGTGCTGTCGAACGCTGTGGGGGTGGCAGTGGTGGCTGAACAGTGCAAGCATCGTCTGAAGCCTGCCCAATCACCACCCCAGCTCCTCCTCAATGGCTCTCTGTCGCCCAGACTCCCGGTCCAAACCACCACACTCTCATCTCCAAAGGTTCACCAGCCTACCACCTACATGCATAGGGATGCAGTGGAGAGCGGGGGGTAATCTCTAGCAGTGAGCAATCTCTAGATCTACAAGCAGGCAGTCTGGCAGAATTGAAGCTGGCTCGACTGCAGAGCGGTGATGTGGAGTTGGGAGAGTGCAGCTTGGCATCGGCGAGTCTCCCCGAGCTCCTTCCCGTCCCCTTCTCACCTTCTAGACTCAAGGTTTCCCCTAATTTTACCATTTTCATCCTATCTAATTTAGTAACCTTCGTTTCCTAATAAGTCAAAATGTTCTACATCTACTTTAGTTTTTTGCCCACGGCGGTTCCAGTACTTGATGCATCTCGTTTGCTCTCAGAAACCTAGGGAAGTATTGCGGCCAAAGACGAATGGAGGATATTTTTTGCAGCCAAAGATGGAGCTGGACTACATCGATGCTTGGAGCTCGTCACCAGCGCCCATTCGAAGCTATGTTGCCCGCTATTAAAGCCTGTAGGCCATTTTAGACCAGCACTACTCTATGCATTCATTCTCTCTATGCACTCCTGGGCGTTTTGGGGTTCAAGTTTTACCAGAAAACCTGCAGCAAATAAACGTCAACTGCGAAGTAAAGGCCAGACTAGACAGAAATGAATGGCAATGATAATATACGCCATGCAAGAAATAGATAAGCCCGTAAGTCACTATGCAGAAGTGAGACAGAAACAAAATAATGCTAAACAGAACAGCTTTCAACCTCCACATTTGAACAGCCAAGAATTGAGCACGAAAATACAGAGGCGTAATTGGGCTGTCGTTTGACGACATCATCTTTGGCACATCAGCAAAAGAAATCTGACCAACATCCACTAGGTGGACACTAGTGGCTGAGCATAGCCTAGCATCTAGTCTGCACACATGCTTCAGGCCGTTTTCCGGGGCAGCACATCGTAGACCGGCTTCAGTTCGGTGTAGCGCTGGCCGAACTTCTTGGGACAGTCGCAGTAGATGAATCGCTGCAATCCACCTTCTCCTTTCCAGAAAGGAATCCCAGATCGCTCAATTGAATGTCACAATGCCATCGTCGCCCGGCGGCCCCATCACGCCAGGCCGGCCCCAGCGCCCCTGCTGCCCTTGGTAGCCTGCAGGTGATTGGTTGAAGAGAGGCGGATGGATGGTTGGCTGAGGCGGGGCGTACCCTGTGGACCGGGGAATCCGATGGGTCCCGGCAGCCCGCCTTCCCCGTCCAAAGCCGGCAGGCCTGGGCGTCCAGCTGGGCCCTGGTCACCCGCGGCACCCACGCCACCTGTGTCCCTCCCACTTTCACTCCTTTTGCTCTCATTGCAATCACCCATTTGCAATATCATCACAAACTCCATCCTTTCTTCTGCCCTCCAGATTAGCTGGGAAGCGACTCTCACAGCCCATTGGGAGTTGATGGTGGGAAGAGCGCCAAACATGGATGACGACTGAGACAAATGCTTGATAAATATCTCGACAAGCTCATCCCAGCTGGTTAGGAGAAGGCAGAGGGAAACCTTTGGGGCCCTGTGGGTATTTGACGGCGTTGTTGCCGGCGATGCCTTTGGCCCCCGGCGCGCCGTCTGGGGCGTCCACCCCGTACAGGCCCATTTGACCTGGATCGTCAGACATTGACTGTCTCCCTCCGCTCCCAGGCTCAGATGCGGATGAACCGGGAGGCCCGGGCCACCCGTCGCCGCCCTTGGGGCCAGGGGCGCCCGAGGTTCCCAGCTGACCCATTCGACCCCGTCTCCCTCGTACACCCTTCAATTGCATTCATGGATGGGGATTGCATGTTGAGGATGGAGAGTGATGGGCGAGTGTGAGAGGGAACCTTGAGTCCTGGGGGACCCGCAGGGCAGTAGCGACAGCTGCGATCCGTGTAGGCGCTGGCGTGGAGCCAGGGCTCTATGCTGCCCGCCATTGGGACACTGTCCGCTCCTGCATCGCCGGGTCGCCCCGGAGCCCCGTTGAAGCCTCAACCCAGTGCCTTCTAGACTTTCCAAAGCTCCCCTGTACCTTTCACTAATCAAAGTATAGGCATTTTTTATCCAGCTGACAATATTAGGAGTTGGGAAATATTGGAGAAGGATATTGCATCCGAGACCCCCCATCCCCAGGCCATAGGAATGGAATGAGCGGGTACCGTTGGGGCCGGGTGTGCCGGGTGGGCCGGGGGGCCCCGGTGGTCCTGGAGGACACTGATGCCCTGTGCCCGAGCAACCTGCACACCTGTCGCTGATAGCTTACAGAAGCATTGCCTTTTACGCCTACGGCAGTGAGACTCCGGTGGCCGCAGTGAGGGTGGATGGATGGGCACGCTGGGTCGCCTCAAAATCTACCAACTCCAGCCACTAGTACCATGGGAAGTAATGAATGAGGGGACTGTGTGCTGGCTGATGGGTAGGGCGGAGTTAAGATGGTCCCCGGAGTGCCCGCTTCATAGACTCTGCAAAATGCTCTTCTCTTTTCTCGCAGAGAGAGTGCTTTCAGTCTTCCAGAGCCAAATGGAGAAGAGAGGAAGGAGAGGAAGGGGATAAAAAGTAGTGGCAAAGGGGATAGATACAGTGGAGGGGGGTGGGTGGCGGGCGGACGAGGTGAGAAGGCGAAGTAGGCGTCGGGAGTGGGGGGAAGGTTGGCGGGCGGCTGGGGGCCGATGCTCGGGAAGCCGCTGCCTCTGGAGAGGGGTTTGAGTAGTGTGATTGTGGCTATGATTGAGGTAGGTGTAAGAGGTGGGAGGTGTAAGGGGAGACCGGACGGGTGGATGCAGAGGCGGGAGGGAGGCAGGAGCCTGCGGGGCCCAGCTGGGAAAGCCCGACTCCCTGAGGATATGCTCCAACAGTCAGTTTCACCTTTCTCTGGCTGGTTAGTGGCGCTTAGGTATTTTTTATTCGTTTCACAATTAGTATGAAGGTGGCAAGATAATTTTTGGCGATGCCTTGATATGGGTGGGATGATGGAGAGATAGGGGGCGGGGGTACCCGGAGGCTTCGAAGCCGTTGGGAAGAGGCTGAAATCTGCTGGCGAGGGTTGGCGAAGGCAGAGGAGCTGGAGGTTGTGGGCCAATGCTGGGAAAGCCCAAATCCCTGGATAGTCAGCCCAGATCCCATATTTGCTCATGTCCACCAGCTATGAAGGTCGGAAAATGTGAGTATTATCGGAAAAGAGGGATATATTGATGGATTGAGGAGAGAGATAGAGGGCGGGGTACCCGGAGACTTGGAATCCGTCGGGAAGAGGCTGGATTCTGCTGGCGAGGGTTGGCGAAGGCAGAGGAGCTGGAGGCTGTGGACCAATGCTGGGAAAGCCCAAATCCCTGGAAAGTCTGTCCATATGCCCATATTTGCTCATATGCACCAGCTATGAAGGACGGCAAATGTGAGGAGTATCGGAAAAACGGATAGATGTATAGGTGTCTTTTGGAAATGAATACGGGAGAAATATTCCAACAGCACAAACAAATAGACGAAGATGGATAGATGGGATGAAAATAAAGAATATGATACCTAGGGCCAATCGAAGGTGCTTGTCCGTGAGGAAGCGAGCTGGTCATGGAAGGATGCTGAGGTCCGAAGCTGGGAGCACTCCTGAACACATATTCCGCTAAGCAGGCCTAAGACGACTACTACTAAAAAGCTCAACTAGTGGGATACAAGCTCAATTCATCCCTCGATCATGGCAGAGGGGACGCTGAAGAAAGGCTGGAAAGGAAAAAAGGAGAAAGGAGAAGGTACCCCGAGGAATGGGCAGAGCCTAGGCTGGCGGTTGGAGGGAGGATGGAAGGAGCAATACGTAACTGAACGAAGAACATGACA
>JASANA010005492.1:0-46301 GCA_030248095.1 Ptycholaimellus sp. GST1_10
GCGGAGGGCAAAGATTAGGAAAAGATAAAAGAATGATGATTATGGTAATCATTGCACACATTCAGATAAAAGGAGCAACATATTTCTAGGAAATAAAAAGGAATAAAAATTTTTGTTGTTTCCAAATACAAAATTTTCATCGTTGAGATGTAATTTAGAAATTATTTATTATTTCATTATATAGAAAATATATCTGATACCATTGGCAGGCCAAATGTGGGACTCTTTTCTCCAAAATTTGCAGGTGCCTGGAGTAAAAAGTCAAGGAAATACATTTTTCTAGTGGAATCTGCTGCTTGGACAGTTTCATTTTGTTTTTGGCGCGCAGTTAGTTTCTCTTTCCCTGCGCGCCCAAAAAAAAATGCAGATGACGCAGCAGATTCCACTAGTAAAAAATGTATTTCCTTGACTTTTTACTCCAGGCAACTGCAAATTTTGGAGAAAAGAGTCCCACATTTGGCCTGCCAATGGTATCAGATATTTCTCCCACTTTTAATATAGCATAAAATGTATAAATATAAATTTTATATTGTTGGTTATATATTTAATCAAAACTTTATTCGATATATAAAAAAAGATAAAACGTGTAAAAAATTTAATGAAAAGAAAATATTCAAAAATGAATAAGACAATGCAAACTTGCTGTCAAACAAAAATTTTTTTGAGAAATTTTCTTAACTTATGCTTAGTGCACTCGATTTTTGGGAGAAAAGAGCTTTACTTTTGGTCTGGCGTGGTACCAGTTGTTTTCTCAACTTTAAATATCCAAAAATAAAAAATAATGTCTGCGATGGATTCGAACCTACCAGTTTCATCCATCTACCCAATCGCTTACGCCACTACACCACTGGTGCATGTGACTCCTTAGTTTAACTGAAGAGCTATGAATAAATAAATACATGAGGCCAAGGGACTCGGGGAAGGGGGGTGTGGGGAAAAAATGAATACCTACTATCGTCCATTGAATAGATGCGGAGAAGAAGGAGAAGGAGAAGAAGAAGAAGGAGTTCGGACAAACGGTTTTGAGTGATTTTCTCTAGCATTCTGATACTTTTTGGCGATTTTTCGCGAGTTTTGGTTAATTCGACGCTGCTCTTTCCAATGCAAAAAGAATCAGAAAGATTGAAGCTTCCTGTGAGGAGCTAGAGCCTTATCAAAATTGAGATCTAGCAATAACCCCCAAAACATACACTTGGGTCGAAAAGAGGGGCTGGGCGCTGACGGTTCGCCTTGCTCCCTTGCGCCAGCCCAATTAGGGTCGCAATCACTGGAGCACAGCCTTCATGAGAAGCTAAGCAGACCTAGGATGAGAGTTTTAACCTTCAATACAGCTTATAACAATAAGCAACAGCCTTAAATTTTCATCTTTGATTTTGAGTGGCTATTAGGTTCTGTGAAATGGGGATTGTAAGATGTTTGCAGGAACGGTATGCTTGGAAGTGGAAGAGGCCGGTGCGAACTCCCCGTCGGAGGCGGGGACATTCTTGACGCTGTCAGCCGTGGCCTCCATCATCTGTCTACTGCTTCACTCCTGCGGCCTAACCAATAGAGCCAGCGATTTCGTGGACGGCGCCGACTTTGCCATTGTTCAAGCCGTGCGCAGCCAACTTCGCAAGAGATCCCTTTCTCGTCGTATAGAGGTACATATTGTCTTCTCCTTTTAATAGTTTCAATCTCTCTTAGTCTGCCTGTCATTCTGTAGGAGATGCATTGTATTGTTTGAGGCAGTGTGGCGACTGGGAGCTTGGGAGTGGGACGGGGATGAGGAGGCGGATGCGTGCGCCATTTGCCTGGAGGAGTACAGGGAGGGGGACATGCTGCGTCGCCTGTCCTGCGGTCATCGACTCCACCGCCACTGTCTCGACCCCTGGCTTTTGCAGGCCGACACTTGCCCCCTCTGCAAGGCCATCATCATATTGCCTAATCGACTTCCTTTTCTTTAACCTTTTTCACTCCCTGTCCAAAATCCTTGCCCGCTTCATTACTGATTTCGACGCCTCCAGGAATGTACTGCCCCCCTATAGGGGGGGATAGAACCTGATTCGCTCCCCCCTATAGGGGGGGATAGAACCTGATTCCCTCCCCCCCTATGAGGGGGGATAGAACCAGGTTCGCTCCCCCCCTATAGGGGGGGATAGAACCAGGTTCGCTCCCCCCCTATAGGGGGGGGGGGGATAGAACCAGGTTCGCTCCCCCCTATAGGGGGGGGATAGAACCAGCCTTGGAGAGTGGGTAGAAGTGGAGAGTGGCGAGATTTTTCCCACTTGTCTATTGTCGAGTGATATTCCGCAACGTGAAATAGAGACGCAACAGGCAATGAAAATGAGTAGATGTCGCATAGGAGAGAATTCTGCGTAGAGGGGCAATTCTTGAGTTCAGCTGCTCCGCAACCTGGCTGAAATGACGGCAGAAATAAGAACTTAATCTGATGGTTGGTTGTGGTGTTACCTGTTGAGGTTGGGAAGGTTGTTGTGGGTGATGAAGTAGGCTCTGGAGCAGGAGGAGTGGTTGGACTGGTGGAAGGAGTCAACGAGGAATTGTGTGTGCCGAAAGAAACTGGCTTCTTTGGCCATGCAGTACATGTCCAGGGAACAGGCGAAGTCGTAGATGATGCGCTTGGGTGGAGCAGGGAAAGAAGTGAAGATTGTCCGGAAGATGTGAGCAGGGCTCTCTCCACCGAGGATGCTCTGGTAGCCATACATCTGTCCATGTGGGCAGACATAGACAAGGATTCCGTTGGTGAGGACAGGGTGAGCATTGGCAGCTTTGTTGCAGGCAGATGCATCATTTGCTTCTTTGCCAGATGGGTGGCGGTAGAGGGGAAGGCCGCGTAGGCGTGGCCAGAGGGGGAGCCAGTCATGGTGATTGATCTTGGAAGCAGGATAGGCAGCGTGAGGCAGGCGCCTTCCGCCCTCTTCTACCACTCCATCCACCCTCCGCGCAACCTGGAGGTAGAGCAGTGCTGCGGCAGACACCTCCTCTGGAGTTTCCTCAACAGAGACTGCAACTGTGAAATGTCCATTCTTGATGGGAATAATGTTGGTAACTTGAGCAACTGCGAGCAGAATTTGGGCAAGCACTGGTACAGCTTTTAGAAGGTCTCGATAGGCCTCCTCTCCTTCTGGCTGAAGCAGGTTCACTCCTCCCCCCGCGATCTAAATTATTTCTATTGCCTCCCATCATCCAGTCCAAGATCCTCTCCATCCTCCACTCTCGCCAGCTTCAGGTCCAACTTTATTCCTCATTCAACTACAAGCTAAGGAGGCATGAAATCTACAGTTGGTGTCAACGGGCGACTTGAAGCAGCCACTGATGCCCAGTGAGCCCAATCTGTGGGTGACGGAGCACTGCTGCGGCCGCCTGAAGCCCCAGTCGGAGACCCTCCTGCTGTGTGATGGCTGCAGTCAGTGGATCCATGCTTCTCGCGCCTGTGCCAAGCTCTCTTCTAGCCTTCTAGACCTTGCCATTCATTCTAGTCATCCCTTTCTCTGCCCTTCCTGCCGCTGACTGACTAATGCCTTCATCTCAGTCCCTCAAAACCCACACTGCACACAAAACCACTTAGTATTTTACCCAATTCTGGCACTTATCAAGGCTGGTTCTATCCCCCCCTATAGGGGGGGAGCGAACCTGGTTCTATCCCCCCTATAGGGGGGGGAGCGAACCTGGTTCTATCCCCCCCTATAGGGGGGGAGGGAATCAGGTTCTATCCCCCCTATAGGGGGGCGGGACATGCCTCCGACGCCTAGTTCCCCCCCCCCCCCCTAAGAATTTTGACGCCTAGTTTCCCCCCCCCCCCCCCCCCCCCCCCCCCATTAGCATTGGTTAGAGAAAGCATTGGCGGTTTTGTATTTCTGTTAATGATAATAATGGCATTCTTTATGAGGCAGTGATGAGCGCCTGCAAATGACGCAATGTCCGTTAGTGCACTCAGAGACTGCGTCAAGTTTGCAGTCTTATTCAACATTTGCGTTGGGATCAATTATCGCATTGGGCTCCGTTCCCCTCCGCTCCGTCCGCAACCACAAATGGGCGTGCTTAATGTGGCTGGATGAGCGGGTGTGATTGGAGCTGGTGGGGTGTGCATAGATGCATAGACGGCGGAGGGATTAGGGGAGAGAGGATCTGGGAAACCAGCTCAGCGCTGCAGAGAAAGATGCGCAAACTGGACAGTGGAGATGATAGGCGCGAAGGCACTCTTCTCTCCCTGCCCTGCCCCGATCCGAATTAGGCCTCAGCCCTTTCTCATCGGAGGTTGAGTGGCGGATGGATGAGGCTTGAAGGCCCCATCAGCAGTGACAATGAGCAGCAGAAAGACCACCATCTTCAGCCGCCATTAATAGACCCGTCCGCCCTGTCCACCCGCGGCAGTCCCCTTCCCTCCCCTTCCCACTCCTCAGAAGACTCCCCTTGAGGTAATCGCAATTGTCAGCCCCGCAGCTGCCTGCAGCCTATAAAGGTCCTCTGTCCCAGCTCTTCTTCCCCACTTCCTCCCCTTGTCCCTCCTGCCTGCCTTACTGCCACTGCTGCTCTGCTTTACTGCGACGGAGGTAGGCAGAGCAGAGTGCTTGCTGGGGTGTGGAAGGTGGGCTAATGGTATGCGCTTGAGGGGAAAGGAGATGGAGGCGATGTCCGGAATAGGGGGTCCCTTTTTGACCCATTTAAATGGGGGCCATGCGGTTGCTGAGATGGGATGGGATGAGATGGGGATGGGACTAGGCTGGGAGGTCCTTTCTCCGCCAAAGGGCCCCTCTGGGTTTGGGAGGGAGGGAGGTAAGGGGAGGGGGAGAGGAGGGAGGGGCAGTGGGGGTGTTTGTAGCCATCACTTGTGGCTCTGCAATTTCTCCACTTCCCTTCTCGCCCGCCCTCCCACCTTGACCATCCAACCGGCTTTCTTGCCCTCCTCTTTTACTCCAGTCCAGCCGGCAAATGACCAGAAGATAGATAGATATAGGGAAGGAAAAAAGGTGGACAAAGGTGGCCATTTGAAAGGGAAAGTGGAGGCGTTTTCGTCCAGATCCCCAGGTTAGGAGCCCTAGAAGACTCTTTTCCTACTACCCAGCGTCTTCTACAAACCCCGCCCTGGGCCCTCTCTACACAGCCTTCCCTCTCACACGCCACCCACTCTACCTCCAATATACCCAGCGCGCCTTTCTTCCCACCCCTTCCCAGACGCGGCTTCCTCTAATCCCCTCCCTTCCAAGGCCAGCTATGCCCCTGTCTATTAGCCAGGTACTCTCAACGCTGCTCCACGCTCCTCCGCCGCTTCGATGACCATCAGGTCCCTCCTCCTTCCTCTCCTCCTCTCCCTCGCTTCCGCCCAGGAGCAACTGACCCCGGACAACGTCTCCCCTGTCAACATATCCCTCACTTTCGGTTTCCACTTCCTCTATTTTCAATCCTCAATTGCTGACTTCCATCCGACCTTTTTGAGGCAAGGATCCGTCCAGCTGGCTGTGTGATGGCTATACGTCGGGCAGTGTGATCCAGGGCATCGTGAGCCTGTACAACGGGAGCACGGGGATCCGGGACTTCCGCCTCATCTGCGAGAACCTCCTGGATGTAATGAGCTATTTGGAGGGAGAGGAGGAAGGCAGGAATGGAAAGCTTCAGGCGGGTCTGCTGCACTACCCTGGACTGGAGTGGCAGGGGAAGGGATGGCAGTGGGTGCGACGACGGCTGGAGATCCCCGAGCCGCCCCTACTACAGGGCCAGCCTGGGGACTGGGAGGATGGCGTCGGCTGCAAGGGACACGAGATCCTCGTGGGCATCAACACCCTCACCGGCAACGACGGATACCAAAGGTACTCCAGTCCTCCTTACCAGCTCACAGCTGCCCCCAAGCCCCTCCGTCCCTGGCAGGTATGAGCTGGTGTGCATGGAGTATCTGACGGTGCGGGTGGCGAGTGCGGCCTGCGGTTGGCGGGAGGAGACGGAGCTTGGCCAGAACTTCCTGCGCATGACGCCGCCGGGGGAGGCCTTTGGACCCTACGTTTACAATCGCGTCCGCTCCAAGTTCGACGCCCAAACTGGGTAGGCAGGGATGGGTAGGGAAGGTGTGAGGGTAGGAGGGAGAGTAAGTAGGGGTTGAGGGATCGGACGTTCCAGTTCCAAGCCTGTGCGGCGTACACAGTGCCGGAATGGCCGGCGGCCAAGACGAGGGATTGCAAATTCGCCCGCATCTCATCCAAGTCGGAGGATGTGGAGCAGATCAGAGGCCGTGTATTCACCACCTACCGCACTGCTGACATTCAAGAGTGCGCCAAGGTTCCTTCCTTCCTCCTTCTCACTCCTCCTACTTCCTCCTCTCACATGTCATCCTCAGATCTGCGCCAACCACTGGTTCTGCTACACGATCATGTGGCGTCCCAGCCTGAAAACGCCGGACCAGCCCAACTGTCTGCTCAGCTATCGCCCTCTCTCCAGTGAAGGTATTCTTTTTTCCAGTGAAGGTATAGCCAGCAATATATGGGGATGAGAGTGGGACTCCTTCCGGGTGGTCTGAAGGACGAGATATGGTAGGCGGAACATTGGCCTTTTCCATGGGTCTTTAATCTGTTCCCGGCTGGTGAGGATGGGGGGTGGATGGATGGGCGGGCGGGGAAAAGAGGGAGGCGGAAATTGGCGACCTTGACTCCTATTTTCCAAACCGCCCATCGCATCGCGTTAGGGCAAAGGCTCAAAGGGGGCCAAAGCAGAGGGGAAAAGGGGCCATAAGTTGACGCGGATAGAGACTAATGGGGAGGGGCGGATGGAAGAGATGAGGGAGGAAAGAAGAGGTGGATGTGCAGAGGAGTGCCTGGGAGAGGCCCTGTGGCACGAGAGCCTGTCGCACCTGGGGGAAGCGGTGGAGGAGACGGGGGCGGAGTTCGTGGTGCCCTGTTTCCAGTGCCTCACCATCGCCGCCGCCGAGCACAGCATTCAGGCGGAGAAGCAGCAAGTTCGCCGCTTCCTACTCTAAATTTGGCCTCCCCTCCTTCTAAGTCTATCCACTTTCTGCTTTCGGTAGCTAGTCCGCTATTTTCTGACTTCAACCACTGGATGGCTAATTTGGTGATGTGATCGCTAGCTTTATGAGTTCTAACTATTGAAAGTCGTAGAGAGTCTTTCGGGATTATTATAAATATATGCTATCTTCAGGTTTTTGGCCATTGTTTCCTTTCAATGAATCTGTTGTGTCTTTTTGAGCAATACTGCAAAAACATGGGCATTAGTATTCATATATTCTTCATTCCTTTTCTTTGTCTCATCGCGGAGCATAATGAAAAAAACCGGGCACGAAGAGTGGCTGTGTGCAAGGTAATGAAAGTGAATTGAGATTCCTAGGCCTCTCTCCATGTTGCCCTAAGGGGATCATCATTAAACTGGTCTACGCATATTCATCACACCTCATGGCCCTTCGCCCCTTTTCATGCCTCATATTGAGTTTCCACCAATGGAACGACACAACGGAATCAACATAAATTATCATGAAACTGTAATAAATTTTGTTTTTGTTTCTAACCGATATTTTGTTGTTCTGCGATTTTACGTCAAGATTCAGCTAATTTTAAGAAATGAACAAAACAGAAGTTGCTGAAAGAACAGAACATTTTTAAACTGACATCGATTGTTGAATGATGTTTAATTGTATTGGTTAAATAAAATAGATTAACCAAATTACTTTTGGAGCCATGGTTTAAAATAAAAGGAACAAGGTAAAAAAATAGAAATAGTTCGAGTGGGAAGAAGCTTAGTAATTTCTTGGAGAAATTGATGTAGAAAACCGAATACAGCTGTTCGATCATCTTAGAGACTAAGTTTGGATTTGATAAACTAGTTATTTTTATAACTACGCTAAATGTTTGCCAAAATTTGTGATTCAATAAAGGTCAATGACAAAATGAGCCGGATTTTAGAATTACAGCATTGTGGGTATCCATAAAAAAATAAAAAATATGCCTAATATTTTTAGCCCTGCAACTACCACAAAGTTGAAATAAGGCTCTTTATTGGGCTGGCGCGAGGGAGCAAAGCGACCGTCAGCGCCCAGCCCCTCTTTTCGACCCAAGTGTATGTTTTCGGGGTTATTGCTAGATCTTAAAATTGATAAGGCTCCTGCTCCTCACAGAAGAATCCAATCGTTCTGATTCTTTTTGCATTAGAAAGAGCATCATCGAATTGTCCTAAACTCGCGAGAAATCGCCAAAATATTGCAGTAATCAATAGAAAATCGCTCAAAACCATTTGTCCGAACTCCTTCTCCTCCTTCTTCTCCTCCTCCGCATCTATTCAATGGACGATAGTAGGTATTCAATCGGCCTGTACTAAAGGCATCAATCGACAAGGTGCATTGGTAGTTCTGTGCAATTAATATTGTCTAAGTCTACAGAGGAAGTAATGCGGCTGTGTGGTCAAGTGGCTTGTTTATTGGACTCGGTTCAGAAATGACCAGGTTCAAACCTTCTTTGAGCCAACTTTTTTTTCTTTTTTTTATCTTAAAAATGGAAGAAATATGTGGTACCATCGGCAGACCATAAATCATACTCCTTTCTCCCAAAAATCGATTGCCCTGAGTTTAAGTCAAGAAAATTTCACAAAAATATGTTACTTTGCCAAGGAATTTGCATTATATTTTTCATTTTCGAATTTTTTCTTTTTGTTTTATTTTTTTAGTAAGTTTATTTTTTATTCATTTTTTTTACTAATCTAATAAAATCTTAATTAAATATATAACCAACAATATAAAATTTGTTTTTTTACATTTTATACAATATTAAAAGTGGAAGAAATATCTGGTACCATCGGCAGGCCAAATGTGGGTCTCTTTTCTCCAAAATTTGGAATTGCCTCGAGTAAAAAGTCAAGGAAATATAATTTCTACTAGTGGAATCTGTATGTTTTGTGTGTATGTGTATGTTTTGAGGGTTATTGCTAGATCTTAATTTTGATAAGGCTCTAGCGCCTCACAGGAAGCTTCAATCTTTCTGATTCTTTTTGCATTGGAAAGAGCAACATCGAATTGACTATAGTTTCTTTTTTGACTTTTGCATAAATCGATTTATGTTACCATGAAAAATGCAAAAAACCATGTGTCCGAACTCCTCCTTCTTCTTCTTCTTCTTCTCCTCCTCCGCATCTATTCAATGGACGACAGTAGGTATTCATTTATTCCCCTAATCCCCTCCCCCGGGTCCCTGGGCCTCAAGTATTTATTTAATCTTAGCTCTTCAGTTACACGGTCAAGTCATATGGACCAATGGTGTAGTGGTGTAAGTGATTGTGCATATGACTGAAACTCGAAGGTTCGAATCCTTCTCAATCATTCGATTTCATTTTTGTTTCTTTGAAGTTGAGAAAAAAAACTTGTACCATCGCCAGGCCAAAATTAAAGCTATTTTCTCCCAAAAATCGACTGCCCTGAGTATAAGTAAAGAAAATTTCTGTAAAATAAGTTGTGCCAAACATTTTGCATTGTATTTTTCAATTTCGAATTTACAAGTTTTTTTTACAATTTTTTGTATATCGAATAAAATTTTAATTAAATATATAATCAACAATGTAAAATTTGTATTTATACATTTTATCCTATATTAAAAGTGGAAGAAATATCTGGTACCATCGGCAGGCCAAATGTGGGGCTCTTTTCTCCAAAATTTGCATTTGCCTCGAGAAAAAAGTCAAGGAAATACATTTCCTACTAGTGGAATCTGCTGCGTCATCTGCATTTTGTTTTTGGGCGCGCATGGAAAGAGACACTGAACTGCGCGCCAAAAACAAAATGCAAGTGTCCAAGCAGCAGATTCCACTTGTAGGAAATGTATTTCCTTGACTTTTTTCTCGAGGCAATTGCAAATTTTGGAGAAAAGAGCCCCACATTTGGCCTGCCGATGGTACCAGATATAATAGTAGTTTATTCACATACTTCTAGTTTATTCACATATCACATATAGTCTTTCGCCTACGGAGCTCTGACTGCCCTGCCCTCCGCGGCAATTGGCCTTAGTAGCGCAAAAATGAATGCCTGAGGGTTCAGGGCGGGCGGGATGAAGCGCGAAGTGCCGCCACCTTCCCCACATCCCACATCTGTAGTTCTCAGTCGCACATTGCCGCACTCGTCTACTCAGCAAGCGCTCCAATGCCCGGCACCAAATTTCACGTCGCCGTCCCGCTCACCAAACCCGCCGATCGATACAGTTCCTCCTCCCATTCCACTGGCCTAGCTGAGTGCAAAGCGCAAGGGCAACACAGAAACGGAGGAGTCCTACAACTGGTCCCAGACGCTGGAGAAGGAGGAGGCCGTCTGCGTCCCAGTGGAGAAATTCGTCCTCGCCCCGCTCCACAACGTCTTCCATCACATCCGCCCCGGCATCAAGCTCGAAGTCCCCAACTTCGACCACTTCCAGGTTCCCTCTGCAGAATGGAAGGAAGGGGAAAGATTTGGCGCTGGTTGAGTCGACGAAGCGAACGATCGGCGGAGTGTACTGGGTGGCGTCCGTGCTCAAGGTCCACGGCTACAAGGCCAAGCTGCGCTACGAGGGCGCCAAGGACGACGCCAGCCATGACTTCTGGATGGGCTTCGGCTCTGCGGATGTTCACCCCGTCGGCTGGTGCGCTGGCCAAGGTTCTTTCCAACCCCCTTTCCACCTTCCACAGCCGCTCCTCCAGTCTGTCCCGACACACCCTAGGGAAGCCGCTGGTGCCGCCCAACTTCCTGAAGGACAAGGAGGAGGACTGGAAGGCCGCCCTCGTGCGCGCCATCACCGGTTCCAGAACTCTGCCCGCCGACTGGGACAACAAGGTACTTCTTCCTTCTGTCTATCTTAGAAGCTGTTCAAGGCGGAGAGGCTGAAGGTGAAAGCGGCACTGGAGGTGAGCTTCCGGACGGGGATGCGTCTGGAGGTGGTGGATCGCAACAATTCCTCCCGCGTTCGTCCCGCACGCATTCGCCAGGTCCTCCTTCAGCCTTTTCTCTCCTCAGCTTCATGACTCCCCTTTTCAGATCGTAGGGCACCGTATTCAGCTGGAGTACAGCGAGGCAGATGAGCCGAACAAAAAGAAGCGCGGCGACAGCGATCAAGACGACGTTCAAGGTCCCCCACCGTTCTCCTCCTTCATCTCTTCATGCTTATCTGCTGACAGAAGAGATGGACGTGTGGGTGCACAAAAACTCACCCATCATCTTCCCCGTAGGCTGGGCCACCCGCGTCGGCTACGGCCTCTACTCGAACTCCGCCTACAAGTTATTCAAATATTCCAATTTCATCTGATCAAACTAGCAATTTGCAGAAGCCACTGCGAGGAGATCGTGAAGAAGGACGTGGAGGGGAGAGGGAGTGAAGGCGCTCCCTATGCCAAGGACGACGCTAGTCCCGTTTTCTTCGATCCCGTCCCATTCTGCCGCCGTTGAAGAGCGGAGGCGAACTGGAGCATCTTTCCGATTGCAGATGCCGAAAGCAGAGTTCCACCCACTGAAAGAGGCATCGGGCAGCGGTGAGCCAGTGGACAAGCTCCAGGCCAATCTCACAGCGGCTCGCAAAGAGCTCACTAAATGGGAAAAAGGTCTCCTCTCCTCTGGATCAGAGTGGGCAGGGAAACCAAGGCCGTGGGCGGAGCAGGGATGAAGCTGGAGGTGCTGGACATCGTCCTGTTCAACGAGTTCCATGTGGCCACCGTCAATCGAGTGCTGGCCAACGACTATCTCGAAGTTTCCCTCGACGACGATGCTGAGCAGCCTCAGAAACTTCCCTACAACAGGCAACATCTTTTCTTTTTCATCCCTTCCGCATGCATGTCCGTACTGCTGGCACTCATGTTCAGTCTTTCCTATTGTCCATTTTTACCAAATAAAGAATTATAAAATATAGTGATGCTGTATCTTAGGCCGATTTCTATTCCCTAAGTAATATGGTTTCAGTTCACATTAATTCATTCTTAATACTTTTTATCAGGGTTTTTTACATTCAGCTATTGAATTGAGCGCGCAAAAGAATAAAGAGGAAAAACGCAAAATTGCAATTAAAACCCCATTTTATGCTTTATGAAAAATGCCTCCATATTTTTATTTCGTTCCATTATCTTAGAAAGCACTTAAATACGAAACGCTACTCAGGTTCTCGCCGTACCTGTTCCCAGTGGGCTTCTGCAGTGAGCACGGCATCCCCATCTCCACTCCTACCAGTTCTATCCATCCATCCAGAGGATAGTGTGAAGACAGGAAAGAAGAGAGGGACTGCAGAGGAGAGCAAGAAAAACTTCGACTGGAAGTCCTACCTGAAGCAGACGCAGTCCGTGGCCGCCCCCAAGGCTTTCTTCGACGAGGACCGCTATGACTCATCCGCCTTTGCCGTTCCCTCTCTATCTCCTCACCTCTCACATCATCCAGCTCTCCTACTGGCAGGTGAAAGCGAACGTGGAGGCGGTGGACATGCGGGAGCCCTACCTCATCTGCCCAGCCACTATTGCTGTGGTTGGAAGGAGGGCCAACCTGTGGGCGAGAAGGGGGAGAAAGGAGCTTTGCAGAAGCGGGGAAGTCGAGTGGTACAGATCAGGTTCCAGGGCTACGACGAGAGCTTCGATCAGTACGTGGACTTCCGATCACCGGACATCGCCCCCGTTGGATGGGCCGAACTTGTCGGTTACAAGCTCGAGAAGCCCCAGCCCTCCGCTCAGGCTCCTTTTCACTCTTCTTCCATTCTAAAAACCTAAATTGCCTAAAAGGCAGTACATTTCTCATAATATTTATGGGGTAATTAAAGTTGTATCGAAAATTATTTTAATATCGATAGAGGTCGTTTAATTTAGGTGCTTAGATGTGTCATAAGCACTTTTCATAAGCCAATAAACTTTAAATTACCTAATTTTATTGAGTGGAAAGCTTGAGTCTCCGTTCATTTTTTGATGCTATGAAATTATTATGAAATAAATATTTAAATATTTCAGATGGAACACGATGAAAACACCGCATGATTTGCATTGCTTACTGTTTGCGGAACATTTACTGTTTAGTTATTACAGTTGTGGTTTTTTCTGTCGTTTATTTAAGAGGCTGGCGAACAATTTCGTTTTGACACATTTTTTGCGTTGGTTCACTATTTCTATGGATTCAAGGGTTAATGGAGCAATATTTCCATCAGAGCGGTCAAGTTCTCGGCTGTCAGCATAACATCATAAAACAGTACAAGGCAATGCCCTAAAATAACAAATAATTAGCAGCTATTGACTGAAGGTGACAAAGGAATGCACTGCAGAAGAGCGAGGCGAAAGAAATCATCGATTGAGACTGTCAATGCAAATTCTCTTGTAGCCTGAGAGAAACTGCTTGAGCGACGAGGAATTTCGATCATCACCGCCATCTCTTTCCTCTGACAACAGTTTCAAATTCAATTGTTTCCCAACAGTTCCTCTCAAAAAAGCACTGTCCAAACCTGGAGGCAAAACGAGGTAGCCAAACAAGGCCAGCTCCAGAAAATAAGGCTCTGATGCTAGCATACGTTGGTGGAATTGGTTGTCGAACTGGGAGCCTGCTGTGTGCAAAATGAAGACTGACTAAATTTGGAGATTAACTTTTAACAAACCTGCAGGGCCGCCAAGACTTTCCGGCAGAATATCTCTATCCATGTGCTGCAGCAGGCTTTCAGGATGATGTCCGTGAAAGTGAAGCTGGAAAAATGAACTTGTTTGAGTAGGAAAGGGAATGAGGGAAAAGAGAAGACTCTTTGCCGAAGCTTCTCAGTGAGAAGAGGACGAATGAGAGTGATGAGAATGTCCAGAAATGTGGACTCTTGCACAAAGTGAATGGCTCGAGTGCGCATGGGAAAGCAGCCCTGTCAAATGAGGGTCTTTGTCCAAATGCTGCCCTATCTTTGGAGACTTCATTCCACCTGAAGGCAGTGAACGAGAACTCGAAGATGTGAAGTCTTGAGGTGAGAGATGATTCGGTGAACGGACAAGCCACGCAGATCCACCAGCACTGAGATTCCATTCACTTGACATGGCTGCAAGGGAGATGTAGCAGAATGTAGCAGAAATGTAGTTTAGTGCAATGGACCTCAGAAGCGATGGCGATCTCTAGGTGGAGCAGGAGGACTTGCAGCAAATCTTGCGCCGTTGCTCTCTCCTGAGTCCAGCCGCCTACAACAGCATTTTGAGATTTAGGGCTCACATTTAGATAGAATTTGTAGCAA
Organism: Ptycholaimellus sp. GST1_10; assembly: GCA_030248095.1. Lineage (NCBI taxonomy): Eukaryota > Metazoa > Nematoda > Chromadorea > Chromadorida > Chromadoridae > Ptycholaimellus > Ptycholaimellus sp. GST1_10. The sequence goes on from JASANA010005492.1 coordinate 14,166, forward strand.
ACTGAGATCGAGGAAAAGCACTCTTGCTCCCAGGAAATCCACGTCAGGAAGGAAGCCAACAAAGCCTTCGCTCACCTGCTCCACTTTTGACGGCATCAAATTCTGCCAACACACTTCACTTGGCACAGCTCGGAAAGGTGATTATTAAGTTGGGACGTTGAAAATGTGACGGTGCTTCTGCCGAACGGCAAAGTAGGCCTTGATAAGGTTGGCAGCCTTGTCGTAGTCGAATTTCTTGGCTCGCAGGAACCTAAGGTAGAAATAAGACAAGGTGATGATTGTAGGAAAGGGTGCACCTGAGAAGGAAGGCGTCAGAGAGGGGGCAGTTGAGGTCGGGGAGGTCGCGCACGATGCAGCGCAGTGCCTCGATGTCTCGCTCCCTCCAATCCGGCCTCTCGCCCAGCTCTTTCAATGCCTCAATCCTTTCTTCCTTATCGTCCACGGGGGATAGCAGATTCTCAGAGGCTACTCTGGCCTGCAGCTCTGGGTTGAGAGTGCATTGGTAGGGAGGCTTGGCGTGCAGCTGGTAGCCGGCGTCCACAGCAGCCATGGCTCTTCTGGGGCAAGGCGGAAGAAGTAAGGTTGAAGCTAGTGAGAGGAGGCTGGCAAGGGCGGCGTGCTGGGCAGAGAGAGGCTGAACGGAGGGAGGCTTATCGATTCCCCAGCCGTCTAGAAAAGCGCCCAGCCTCCAGTTTTACGATTTTTAACCCTCGCCAATTGTCTATGCCTACGCCTAAAATGTGCCACAATTTGTTGTAGTGATGTTTGGTAGAACAAAGGCGAAAATGCAGCTAAATGGTGAAAGATGTGATTCGCACGTGGGGCAATGGATAAATAAGCTTGTTTGTCAAAATTGGCCATATTGACGTGCAGGTAATTTGATGCCAGCCTTCTGCGCATTTCTACAACCTTGTATCTTTTTCGCTGTTCTTTTCCCGTCCAGGTGTGTGATCCTGTCCATGTGTGTGAAAGTTCTAATGACTTAGAACATGAACAAGAGGAAAGACGGAAAGACAAATGGTAGGCCGCAAAATATTGCAACACAAAGATGGCTGATTGCACAAGCAGGTGGAGAGGAGTTCAAAATCGGCAGTTGGCCTTGACTGGGCTGGAGCGCTTCCGCCCCACTTCCTTCTCCGCCTCCAATGAGCTGAGACTCCCCATCTGAGAAACACACTCTATCAATAGTTGCCACTCTCAACTAAGGCGCATTGAAGCTTGCTAGGTGAAATGAGAGGGAAAGATCTAAACGGGGTGCATGGTGGAGGTGGAGGCGTAGTGGAGGGAGGGTGGAGCGGATTTCTTGCGCCTCCGTTGCTCTCTGAGAGCTCGGAGCGGGGATGGGCCGTGTGGTCCGTAGTGCGGCTGGTGTGGACGTCGGCGGGTGCTGCGTTTCCTGCTCACCATCGGCTCCAGGTCATCCACCACCGACCGCCGCTTCTCCAGCCGCCTGCCAGCATTCCCTCATTCTTACAGACTGCAGAGAATGTGGGCAGAGAGGACTTGGGATGGAGGGGGCGTGGGCGTCGTTGGTGTTTGGAGGGTAGGAGGGTAGGGTCGGGTAGCTGTGGCGTAGCGGGGCAGTCCCGCTCCAGTCGCCGGTCCAGCGTGTCCACAGCCAGTGTCGTGCTGGCCATACTGCGTCTTCGAGGGTCCACTGGGGTCTCCTGTTTCAGCAATGGCTGAGGGTGGAATGGATAGGTGGTGGGGAGAAAGAACCTTCCTGGGGGGAGGGCTGTGCCTAGCCTCCAGAGCCTCTGGACGCAGCTCAGCGGGCGGGGTGGCATAGGAGCTCTCAGTCTCGTCCACTTGAGCGTAGTGATGCTGACGGCCGATGCGTCCTCTGAAGGAGCAGCAGAAAGTGATGGATGCAATGATGAGGTAGGAGGATGATGGGTGTAACCGTCGGATGCTGTGGTAGGCCCTGGAGAAGGAGTCTTTGAGGCGTAGGCGTTTGCGACGTCGTTTGGCCTCCTTGCGTGCCTCCTTGGCCAGGAGGTAGCGCTGTCGCTCGATCTGCTTCCCCAGAATGTTCGCGAACATCACAGACAGACACTGCAACTCTTCCTTTTTCTCTAGAGCGATAGGCGGGCTGACTAGAGTGGAGGGGAGACCACAGGAATGATGATAGCACCAATGGCAGCGCCCACAACCACTGCATGGCCTTCAAAGGCATCCTGCAGTGGCTCCAGACAACCCCGCGTGTAGATTCGACCCTTCAGCTCCGTCAGCTCAAAAAGCAGCCCGTATTGCCTGATCTGAGAGGATGAGGAGGATAAAGAGGGAACGGAGAGTTTCTGGGCCGAGCGCCAGCACTGGACAGGCGGTGCGGCGAGGAGGGCAGAGGAGGCGGCAGTGGCGGAGGAGGGGGATGAAGAGGAGGAGGGGAGGCAGCAGGAGTAGGGCACCCCGCAGCGCTCCGGCTGAGTGTTCCCCGCGCTGCAGTTGAACTGGGGCGAGCGGGCCCAGTCACGGTAGCCGCCCGAGCTCTCTCCGCAGCACTCCAGCTGTAGTCCATCGTAAAGCACCTGTGTGAGGAGTGGAATGAGAGAAGAGGGAACCTGGCTCTGTAGGTAGTCCATGAGGTCTCGGTAGTTGGCGTTGTGGTGATACTGATTGACGGCGCCGGCAAGGAAGGTGTTGATGGAGAGGCCCGTGTTGGAGTCCGAGTAGAAGAGCACGAAAAGCAGGAACGCCGCCAACACCAGCCCGATGTAGGACAGGAACAGGCTCAGAGCAAACTCAAATACACATCATTCACAAAGGAAAGGCAAAAAGAGAGGTAACGGTTTTGAGGAGGAAAAGATTTTCCCGTAAGGCGCCCATGCATCCGCAGAGAGTGACGAAGATGGTCTGACTGCCGCAGATGATGAGGAGCGAGGCTGGGTTGAGCAGAACGTCTCCCACGCCCTCAAAACCACCAACCCCATTCTACTTCAACTCTTCTCCTGCTCTCTTCAGCCTCACATTGAGCGGCCTCCATTCCAGGCTGGCCAGGTAGATGCCTAAGGCCAGGGCCGCCAAGCCGAGGAGGAGGAAGATGAAGTTGAGGCAGAACAGCAGATACTTGAGGCACCTGCAGCAGCCAGTGTTGGTAGGGAGGAGAGAGTGGAGTGAGAGGGTACCGGGATATTTCCTGCCTCGGTTTGGGCGGAGGACGGCGTTTGAGCGGGAGCGGAGCAACGCCCCCCATCTCGCCCCTTCCTTTACCCTATCTTACCCTACCTTCACATCTAACCTCCTGCAATGCCTCCGCAGTATTAGGACAGCAGGCATCATATGTGAACCCTAGAGCTGGGGCAAACACGGACTGCTGCTGCTGTGGACTGGACCAGGGAGGGAGGGTAGGGAGGGATGGGGCCGAAGGGGCATGGAGGGGTGGAGGAGTTTGGTTTGCGGAGCCGTGGACTGGAAAGGGGCGCTGGGGAGGCTGGTCGGGGAGGTTGCGGTTGACTGGAGCTGGGAATGAAGTGGACTCTGGGATGGGGGAGGAGGGGAGGTGGGGGAGGGAGGAGGAGAAGGGAGAGGGGCGCTGGTGAGGCCTAGACAGAGCGGCGAAGGAGCTCAGGTCCAGGCCCCCACTTTTTCAAGTGTCTTCGTCATGAAGACCCAGCTTTCAGCTCTGCTCCCCCCTCCTCTACTTCTCAAAGCCTCCGCGCCCAGCCCATCTCAGCCTCTGCCTTCGGACTCGCGGCCTTTTTTTTACACTTTACTCTATCCAAGGTTTCTCCCACACTTCAAACATCGTTCAAAAAATATTCCCACAGCTTCCGGGGCAAAACTCTGGAAAAATAAAGAAGAACATTGAATGTAATCGAGGCGATAGCTGGGAAAGAAAGAGAGGTGAAGAAATGGAGATAAATAGTGATGTCGGTGAGCATGAAAGTGGTGGGGAGAGGAAGAGGGTCGGCGGGGATTGTGGGTGGGCAAATGAGGCAGTTGGTGGAGAGGCAAGGAGGGAGGGAAGGACTGTTGGCCACTCATTCGATCAGCACACAGTCTCCCACAATGCTCTCCACTCCCTCAACCCTCACACCCCCTACCCCTACCCCTACCCCAGCCTCCCTCACCAGCCAGCACACAACAGCGGTTCAGCCAGTCGTCGCTTTTTTCCTCCCTCCCTCCTTCCACTGCCTTTTACCGCTCCATTAATGGGCCTCAATACCCCTCCCTCCCCGACGCACTACTCTAAACCTCCTCGCCCTCCCTCCATTGCACAACACCCCCATTGCACCTTCACCCCTTCCTTCCTCACCACTTCTCCGCCTCACTATAGCTAACTTTGACGCCCACCTACTTACCAACACATATGTTTACCATTTAAATTCTTCGCAAGCATTTATATGACCCAAATTTGCCGTTGACCCGATTTTTTGAGGGATATGTTTCAGCTTATCTAGCGAAAATTCAAGGCATTAAAATTTATCTGTAAAAAAGTGAGAGAATAGAAAGTAAGAAGAGAGGCTGGGGAAAGAATGACCGGATCAGCATGAGGATGGGATTTGGCGATGAGGATGAGGGGAGGAGTTGAGTAGGCAAGGAGCTGTGGCCAAGGACTTCTTTCCTTCTCCTCAATCGCGCCGGCAAAAGACCACTCCGCATGCCCTCCTCTCATATTCCCACTTCCATGCTTCAGCAGAGGACTGGAGGAACTAGGCGGAGAAAGACATGGGGTCGCGGCTGGTGCTGGTGGTAGCTGTTTGCTCTGTCACCCAACCTCGCCCTCCCTATACCCCCTCACACCCTCCCATCCTCACCATCCCTCTCTTACTCAACTATTCTTTCCCTTTTCTCCCTCCACATGCACCAAAAAAGGGAATGCTATCAGCCCCCTCAATGAAAACATTCATTGGGATGATTGCAGAAAAGCTGCTGACCAAAGATGAAAAATCTGGAGAGAAAAGAAGAAGAAATTGGGTGTCTGGTCTGCAATGGGACTGGAGATGAGAGCGATGACAGGGCAGTGAAAAAGAAAGTGGGGAGTTGTGCGAGGGTTGAGCAGCAGAGGACTGAGGCCAGACTCCTCCTTGGCTCTACCCTCAGCACTGCCTCCCTTCCCTCTCTTCTGGCAACCTCTAAGCCACACATTGCCCATCTAGAAGCCAGGCACAGGCCAAGCGGCCCAGTCTCCTTGTTCAGAAAGAGGAAAACGGAAGCGTGGACTGGCTACTGACTGGGGCAAGTAATTGGGGATGTAAAGACGATGGGAGGGAGGGGCAGTGTAGGAGTGCCAGGAGGGAGAGTGCGGAAGGATTGTCCCTTCTTATAGGCGTGACCAGTTTCCGGCGGCGTCAAAGTCATGCCAGAAAGCCGGTCTCTCCTTCCCCCCTCGACCGCTCAAGAAAACGCCGCCCTTGCAAAAGGGGAGGGGAGATTAGCCGACGTCGGTCGGGGAACCAGAGCATAGAGCGGCCCCGAAATAATGGGCAAATAAAAGAAGGCCATTGGAGGGGTGTAAAAAGGGGGCGTTAGGCAGAGAGAGGGCTGATTGGGGCCTTGTGCCTGGATGTGTGTATGCACTATGCACGTGCGGGCTGGGGAGCACTGATGGAGGCTGTGTGCAGGGTGCCAGGTACGGGCCAGCCCTCAGCTTCACCTGTCCAAATCCCCACCCTTCCTCCCTCTACTACCCTCCACGCCCAATCCCGTTGCCAATCCGCCCTCCCTCCCTCCAGCAATCGGTCACGCCCAGCTCCCGCCCCAACCACCCAATTCCAACCACTGCTCACTGCCCCAGACAAAGATGACCTTCATTTTACGCCAGCTCTCCCATAGAGCATCGAAAATAAAGGCAGCCCCTAGCCATTGAATAGGCAGAGTGTGTGAGCTGAAAGGAATGATGGGGAGTGGGGAAGAGAGGCTGGCGGTGGGTGGGCGGGACACAAAGGAGGGCAGGGAAGACGGAGGGAGGCTCCTTCTACCCTGCCATGCAAGGACCTGCCGCCCTAGGCATCCCCCCACCCCTCCCCTCCCCTCCCCGGCGCAGAAAAATAGGTGGAAGGCAGAGGAGCGGCAAGACCGGCTCCCTCAAGCACTCCCTCTGCCCATCCTTATTGCCCTCCTTATCACCTCATCACCTAACCGCCTCCTCTCCTCCTCTACGCCACCACTGCCCTTGCTCTTGCCCTTGCCCCCCGCAAACCGACAACCGCATTGCATCATGCCCCCAAACCCTCGCCTCCGACCTCATAGAAGAGGGAGGACGAAAGGAACCTGCTGCGAATACTTGTAAAGACAAGGCAAGGGAGGGAATGGAGGTGAGGCTGGTGTTGCGCGGAAGGCAGATGGAGGCTCCTGTCTATCATCTGCCGAAGGCGCCTTCAGTTCCCATTCCCGCTCTCCTCCTCCTCCCATTCCCGCGCACTGATAACACCTAACGAACACTCCCCAAATCTTTCTTCCTCCCACACCATCCTAGAGGTCAGCCCCTGCTCAGGCCATTTTTTCCGCCTAAACTTCGCCTAGAAAAAAACCAGCGAGTTCCGTTCCTGTTTTTTGCGGATAAGAATGGGCAAGGACACGGGAGGAAGGAGAGACTGATTTAATGGGCAGCCAGGAAGGGTAACGGGATGTTGAGGCGTCAGAATCGGGGAGGAGGATGACCTGAGCAGGGTCACTCATTCTTCCACCTGATTTAATTACTTCATCATGAGTGCGAACAAGAAGGAATCAATTAGGCTCTCAAAATCTCTTCCCTTCCCGCCCAATCTCCTTCTCGCGGACGCAACTGCTTCCGTTTGCGTTGTGATGACAACTACATGCCCAGCTTGTTTCTAAATGACAAATTGGACCGGTGGTATTGGAAGAGGTAGTGGAACAATTAGGATGGGAGGTGAAGCGAAGCAATGTTTGGGGCGGGTAGTTAGGAGAAGGCCGAAGATGACCATCAGAGTGCCCTGGGGCTGTGGAGGGAAGGGTAGGAGGGATGTGGAACTGAGTGGTGGGGGGGAACGCGCCAACTTTCACCCGTGCCCTCCTCAACACAGCCATCCTTCCTCCTGCCCAAACAATGCCTTCTGGCCCCCCACAACCACCTTCTTTCTCCACCTCACCACACTTCCCCCTGCGAATGCGAAACCTGTTTGGCCAGACGCAAGCAAGAGTTTTGCAGCACCACTCTGCTACTGCTATGAAAAAGATCATAGAAATGTAACCGTTCATTTCCACTCTTAGGTAAAGGTGGTAGGTGGGAAATATTGGGGTGGAATGGGCAGTAAAAGAGAGCAGGGTTGAGATGACCCGGATGCGTGAGGGCCTCTTTTTCATCCTTTCAAGGTATGCGCATCAGCTGGGTTATTCATCTGCCCTGCGCCCCTTTCCCCCCTCAAAACCCACATTCTACCGCTCATTTACGAGCGGTTTGTTTTCAGTCCCCAACTATGGCCCCAATCTTCTATTCATAGATGACTTACAACTTTGTTGAATATTGTTACTGGTTTTCTAATCACTTTTATTATGGCAAAAGAGCTTTAAGGTGTCATCTCATCCGCCGAATGATAATTGTTTGCCATAAAATCTTAAATTTTAATAAGAATGAAGAACAAACTAAAATTGACGAAAAATCAAACAAAAAAACAAATTTTAATTTTAAAATATCAAAATTTAGAAATAAATTTTTTGAGAATGAATATAAATGTTTAAAACGAACTTTTAATCTACGAAAATTTTTCGTGAAAACAGGTGTATCAACGGCAACAGTTTGCAATAAACGTTGTGCAAAAAATTTAACAGAAAAAGTATAATGCAGTGTTTTCTTTTAAAATTTTCAAAAATCATTTTGGTATAACATGAATTTAGATCGGCGGAAAAAAAACTTAAAAAGTTGAAAGTATTAGGTTTTTTAAACATAAAAATGAATATCAATGTTTTTTGGCGATGCATGCCTTAGCGCATCAGGAAAAATAGAGAAAAGAAAATGCTTTGCTCAAGACATGTCGCAATTGCAGAATGAGGGAGAGGCAACTAAGGTAGAATCGTTTTTTTGAAACTATTCTACAGCCTAACTATGGTGTCTTCTAATCAAAATCATTTATATATTGGCGTTCATTTATATACCATTTTAGATTTTGATGATTGTAAAAAATATGCTTTGCACTCAACAAGGAGAGTTAGGTTTTGGGCTTATTCTTTTGGCTGCCTTTTTTGAACAAAACATTCGTTGTTTGGACTAATTGGCCGTACAATTTGAAGCAGCTAAACATAATTTCAAACGGTATTGCAGTCTAATCAAGTTCGCATAATTTCAGAGGAACTATTCTGATATTCCTGATTTATTTAAGACAAGAGCTGTTCAAAATCTCCGGTCTCCAGAATCTCTTCCAGCTCCAGCTCCTGCAATTCGCAATGATATCATTTTCCCACCTTCTCCCTCCCTCCGCCAACAGTGCCGCGACGCATGCGCCAGCGAATGCAGAGGAACTCCTCCGCCGTCATCTTCTCCAAAGCCGCCTTCATGGCTGCCCGGTAGCAGGAGCGCCTCAAAAATCATCTTCCACCACTCTTTCCACCTCTTCCTCCACTTACTTCTTCTCCTTCGCCGCCGCGCACTTCTTGAAGCTCACCACAATGGCGTTGTAGGTCTTGGCCGGCACTTTGCACTCATCCACCGCCAGCTTTTTCCACTCCGCCGGCGTCACTGCCACACCCACACCCACACTCTCCCAGGCTTGCCACGCCTTTTGAGGCTAACGGCGATGCCGACGATGATGACGACGATGATGGCGGCGGTGATGGCGATGGCGGCGCTCCAGCTCCTCCAGGCACTCCGTCTCTACGCCGAAGCCGGAAAGCGGGCCTTCAGCTAGCCACCTGCTCGGCTCAAAGACCTGCCAAAGCTTCATTGCTTTGAAGAGGCATTGCTTAGGGGTTGTGAAAAATGGGAAGTGGGAACCTGGAAGCACTGGTCGCTGTCCTGCTCATCTTCAGCCACGCTAAGGCACCCGTCAAGTTCCGCGTCCATGTTCTAGGCACAGAAGCCAGATGCAAGATTGTGAGTATTTGAGGAAGAAGCAAGGGATACTCTCTGGTAGTCCACTACCATCGGTGGGCAGAGGCCGAGGTCGAACTCCCCTTCCTCTTCCCAACTCTGGGCGCCCTCTTCTGCCTTCAAGACGAATTCTGATGCAAGCCAGCAGCAGCATTCTTTTACTCCGTACCAACCCAGGCCAGTGCAAGCAGAGGAAGCAGCAGTAGCACCTTCATCATTCTTCTCTAGCGCCACTTCTGACTCTACCCCTGAAGCTCTGACGTCCTTTAAATACAGCTTAGAGTTCACCCTTCTCCTACGTCCGTCGTAGAAGACAATCCGACCGGTCTAGTCTGTGCCCCCACGTATATTTGCCAGCACAAGCGCGGGGCAACTGTGCATCAGAGAGGATGAGGCCACCCTCACCTGACCGGAGAACCTGTCTCCCTTTTCGCTCTATGTAATCGGTTTTTCTGGCTGTTCGAGTTCCTTTTTGTTTGCACGTGGGGAACGCGCACTGAAGGAGACAGAAATCTAGGGATAGACCCTAGAGTGAGAAGGCTTGTTGGGTAAGGCATTGAGCAGCCCAGCCAAGATGAAATGAACCGGCGACGTAAAACAAAATTCAGCGTTTGAGTCTAGTTTTGGGCAATGTTAACGCGATCTTCTTTTTCCTGAAAACAGGACAGGCCTGTGTTGCTAAATTTCTTAACTTCCATGTGATATTGTGTATTGTGAAATGCGAGCCTTACAAATGAAATAGTTTCAAAAAATTGAAACAATTCAGTCAGCAGAGATATTTGAAAAGAGCTTCGAGATTCAACGCACAACCCGCAGCACCGAAAAACAGTACATAAGCACCATCAAACTGTGAAGCTGAGCATAAGAAATAAAAGTTGAAGAGCAGCATAGTCAAGGAAATTTTAAAAATGTAAGCGAAGGGAAAAATAAGTCTAGGCACAGACGAGGTGATGGAAGCAGATGTCCTTGGCGTGGCCGAGGCGACGGCACTCAAAGGCCGATCCGTCCTCCTCCCGCAGTCGACAGCACAGACACTTACCCATCACACCCTCCTCCACCACTTCGCTTTCCACTTTCTCCTACAAATTACCATTCCAATTCATTCGTCTACTCATCCGTCTTAATATAGCTATGAATCTAAGTGAAGAAAATGGGGGTAAGAAAGAACGATGGTGAGGTTGTCGTGGATGGGCTGGTCGATGGTCTGCGTCTGTGGCTGCTCGGCTCGCATCTCGCAGAAACTGCCGCGACAGGCGCAGGTCATCCTTGGGTACTCCTCCTCTCGCCTGTCAAACCACCTCATTCCTCACTACTCCTTCAGTCGAGCTTCACTTACTTGAAGGGAGCGAAGGTGACGAAGGCCTTCAGCCGCTGGTCCTCCGGCGGCCTAGACCCAATCACTGTGTTCCGGAGCAAAGGAGAGAATATCAGAGTCCTACTCATCCTGGGAGAAGTCGGTGGGGGCGGAGCGGACGACCTTGGGCTTGGCCTGCTCCTCCTCCTCCCTCTTCTTCTCAACCAGGTCGTAGATGCTGAACTTCCCCGCATCCGCCGAGCAGCGAGAGTAGTAGGAGCCCGCTGTCACCGTCCGCCCGTACGTCTACACCCACCCATACACTGCTTCCAAGCTCCGGGACGAAGGCAGAGGAGAACCGTGATGCCAAGAATATTGCGGACGGGGTGGAAGTTGGCGCCGACCTCCCCGTGGCCGTCGTGGGTGTAGCCGATGTGCTCACGCTTCCTGCGGGCACCCTTCTCCATCCTACAATTTCCCCTAGGTGATGGAAGTAAGAGGAGGCAGGGGAGGGTACATGAGGGGGGCGTTGGACTCCATGTTCAGCTCAGAGTCGACGCAGCAGGCGAAGGGCTTCGTGACGCAGGTGATGGTGAACAGCTCCGTCTCCTCCACCAAGCGAACATGCTCCACCAGCACCACATCCTCTCCGCTTCCCTCTTCTTCCTCCCACATTCCCTCCACCTCCTCAGCTTCCAGGATTTCCCTGAAAACCAGCTAAATGAAATCAGTGAAAGAGGCAAAGAGCAGAGAACCGTTTAGAGCGAGCTACTGGCTCTTCCTCCTCCATGGAACCGAAGCCGCTGCCCTCTTCCATGACCAGGTCTCGGCTGCAGCCAATTTTAGCCTCATTCTCCGAAATGCCTGGTCAAGAAGGGGTCTCACCGCTTCATGCGGACGGGGGTGGAGACCTCACCGCTTCCTTCCACCTCCCCCGACTCCACGAATCTTCAGTTGTAGTCCAGATTGGTGGCAATTGTAGCAACTGAAAGTGAGTTGCAGGACCGCTTCATGCGAACGGGTACGGGGGTTGAGGCCTCCCCGCTTCCCTCCACCTCCTCCGACTCCACGGATCTTCAGTTGTTCCCCAGATTGGTTGTAATTGCATCAACTGAAAGTGATGAGTGGAACCGCTTGAAGCGGACAGGCATCTCCGTTGACTCCCCGCTTCCCTCCATCTCCTCCGACTCCACGGAGCTTCAGTTGTAATCCAGATTAGTCGCAATCGTAACAACTGAAAGTGAGGAGCGGAACCGCTTGAAACGGACGGGCATCTCCAGTGATTCCCCACTGCCTTCTATCTCTTCAGATCTCAAAAGCAGTACAGATGTTATCTTGGGCGAATAGAAGAGGTTGAGAAGAATGAATGGGTAACCGTTTGACGCGGACAGGTGGGTTGGCTCCACTTCCCTCCATCTCCTCGCTCGAATCCACCTGCTCCACCTCCTCCTTGGCAGAGCTTGAAACATGTCCTGGTCTTCTTCAGTGCTAACAGAAGCAACAGGTTTGATCAACCGCTTGACTCGGACAGGCATTTGGCCGCTGCCGTCCACTTCGTCCGAATCCTCCTCCACTGACGAACTCTCCAACGATTCCGACTCAGAGCTGTCTATCAGGGATCTGTCAACCCAAAGCATTCGATTAGAACGAGGAAGAGAAACTGGACCAAACCGTTTGACGCGAGCGATGGCTTCGCCGCTGCCTTCAAACTCCGACGACACAGAAGACTCATCCGACTCCATCGAATCCACCTCTCTGCATTCACCACCCATCATCAGATCTTTGTCTAATGAGCTGGTGAGGAAACCGTTTGAATCGAGCAATCGCCTCTGGCTCATCCCCGCTGCCCTCCTCACTCGAATCCAACTCCTCAGTATCTCTTCAAAAGTCAAACGTGAGAATGCCTGAGCCGAACACCAATCGAAGAAGGCTGAGTACCTCTTGAAGCGGAGGACGACAGGAGCGGGTGAGCTTGGACTGTCTCCGCTGCCCTCCATGTCCTCCTCCTGGGTGTGCTGGTGGCGTCGTATGCGAGATCTGGCGGCGTAGTACTGGCTGAGATCCACGAGGCAGGTGTGGATCTCCTTAGCGGTCACTGAGTCCACCTTGGACGGCGTCGTGGGCAGCGCTGAAGCTCCTGCCAGGAGCAGCAGGACAAGGGACAGCACCATGAGTGCTGGGTAGTGGGTCGGAGTGAATGAGTGAGTAAGGTGGGTTAGGACTGGCCAGGGGTGGAGGTGGTCCCCTGCTGTGCTGTGCAATCCAGAGCTCAGATCTAAGAGGCCCTGCATGCCCATGCGCTTGACCCCCTCTGTGCATGCACACACGAGTATACCGTTCAAATCTCCGCCTCTCTAAAGGCCATCACAACTGACCACCTCCTTTCCCCTTTCCCTGCCTCCCTGTCGGGCTTCAGTCTCAGCCTCATTTCATTGATATTTTTCTTTCTTTGATTTAATATTTTCCCATTATTCAGGACACAAAAATAGCAGGACAACAAATCCATCCAAATATGTGTTTGCCAAATATATGCGAGCCAAATAAATGAACAACAAATACATGAGCTTTAGCGCTGCATCAAAGAAGAAGCAGCACTGTTGCAATGAGCGGGGGCAATAAAGCGAAGAGGCGTTGAGAGGAGTTGCAGTAGTCCTCATCGCAGTAGCACTGCTCAGCTTGGAATTCCAGGTTGCCGCGCTTGAAGCGGCCCGCAGCATGGCGCACTGCGAAGGTTGGGAAGAAGGCTGGTGTGGCCACCTGCACTCTTTCTCTTCTCCCGCCATTCCTCTTTTCCAATCCAATCTACCTTAGCACAAGTGGGATCCTTGCTGATGGTGTTGAAAGGGGCACAGCCCTTGGAAACCACAAATGTGTCTGCAATGAAATCAGGCGAGAGGCTAGAAAAGAGGGAGAGGGTAGAAAAAGGTGAAAAGGGACCGCCGATGTAGCCGGCCTGTTTGGTGCACCAGGCGCCAGTGCAGGTGTTGCCGCCGAGGTTGTCCTCGTCCCGCCCCTCCCTCCCGCAGTCCTCCCCCACTGCCCAACACTGCTCGCACGTTTTCACTTCAATCCAAGGCCTTCATTCTATTTCTCATGCCATCCTCATTCACAGTCACGCTCTGGTGACTGACTGTGAAGGAGAGGCGGGGATGAACTTGTGTCGGTGCTGGAGCAGGTGTTGCCGTCCTCGAAAAATTGATCGTCCACGTTGCACTTGTCCGAGTTGCAGAAGTGAAGCTGGGCCTTGGTGGAGACGTATTTGTTCTCAGAGTTGAGGCGTTTGATGGTTCCGTAGTGACACTCCCCGGGGTTCGCGTCTGTGGCGAAGCCCACCAGATCACTGTGGCAGCCACGCAGAAACTGCTGAACACCCTGGTTCCCTTCAAAGGTATAGGTGTAGGTGGTATCGATGGAAAAGCAGGTGGAAGGTGTTTGTAACCGTCGGCGTCGGGGAACTGAAGGATGAGCGTGACGCAAGCATCGGAGCAGGGTGTAAGAGCTCCGCTCTGAGCGTTGGAGCCTTGCCAGGTGTTGAACTGAGTGAGCGAAGCGCAGCCTGACTCCGTGAACAGATGATCGGCTATCATACGGGGGAAGCCTGTCGTCTGCCATCCACAACACATTGTCCTCTAACACTTCACTTCCAAGACACAGAGTGAACCTGCCAGTTGGTGCGCAAGTATGGCGTAGCGCACGTGAGGCATTGGAATGCCCCCTTCGCTTCTAGCAGATGTGTAGACCAATAATTATTTTCCATACACCAAGTAGAATGTTACCATGATACGGAAGGATGAGTACTAGGAATATGAAGACGCAGTTCATGATAGTAGAGAAGAAGGTGATGTGGAGGCGTCATGTGCGATGTCTGAGGAAGTCTGGGCCAAATTTATGGTCTTTGCTTGGCGGATGTGACAAATCGGAGAGAGAGCAGCTGAGGTGCTTCAAGGTCGGCCTTCCTGTTTGTAGTCATGTCCTCTGCCATGCTTTTATGGCCCTTAGTCAGCCTCTTTTAGCCCTCGCTTTCACACAATAATCCTATCATCCTACCAGTCCAGCTTTAGCTGAGAATATGATTTCAGGTCCTAGCAGAATGTTGCTGTTAAATGAGATCACTGACTTCAATAGTGGTAATGACGGGGATGGTCTTGCTCGGGTGAATCGGGCTCGGGGTTGCGGGTATGATTGAGTTTTTAGTTTCTTCATCGGGTTTGACGATAGTCCATACTTTTCTTAGCTGCTCAAATCGCATATCCGCCTCCGGTTTGGCATGTTCCTTTTTGCCTTCAAAACTAGCAGAAATGTATGGTCAATCGTCCAAGCCTTTCTTTGGATGAACTGAATTAAAACCGAGAAAACGAAATAAAGATAAAAGCAAAGAACCGTTTGGTAGTTGGCGAATGCAGATGAGGGAGATGAGTGCGTTGCCGAAGACCCCACCAAACAAATTGTTCACTACTCCGAACAGATAGTTCAGGCTCTCCAATCGCTTTGTAATCTTCAGTGAGCTTTAGAGAAATGGAAGCAGAAACCCATTCGTCGATGGGCATGTCGTTAATGAGACGCAAAGTTACGGTGATAGGGATGTAAATGATGAAGTAGACGACGAGAAGAACAAGGCCAGAGCAAAGAGCGGGCCACAAACGCTCGCTTACTTCTTTGTTGTGCCTCAGATCTACCCTTCAAACCCTTTCTCTGCACTATCTCAAATGAGTAAAAAAAACTCGTACCGGTATTTCAGCGGTATTTGCGCTTGATTTTCGTAGAATTCTCGCAATGTTTCTCCAGAAATGAAGCTGGAAAAAGAGAGCGGCTTTGGAGGGAGAGATGCAAGAAGCAGATTTACTTTGTTTTGCGAAGCAGGTAGACGCAGCCGATTGAGAAGGGTATTTTGTAGAGCACAACTATCTGGTGAATTCTCGAAAGCCTGAAGTGTTAGATCAAATATGAATTGATTCCTAAACCGAAAGCACTCTATTACCTCCAGCCACAAATGTCGTAAGCCATAACCTCTCGGAACATGACCACGCCATTCCAGACGGACAGAGCCCAGCTCATCGAAAGTATGACTACGAAGATGAGCAGCCAGGACACCCTTAACGCTTTTTTTGTATTTCAGCAGGGAGAGGTATTGGAATGGAATGGGGAATGGATACCGTAGGGTGGAGGCAGCATCGTGAAGACGGGCGAAATACGGGGAGATGACGAGGCCGCACTTGCGTCGAATGCTCTGCACTCGCCAGTTGCCGTCCAGCGCCACCGCGAAGAAGAGCAGCGACGAGGCCTCCACGAAGAAGTAGCGCACCGATATCACCACCTACAAACCAACAAGATTAGGTTCTCTCCTTTTCCTCAACCCAAAGCAACGGAGCAGATGAGGTTGGAGTGAGCGGTGGTGAAGGAAAGAGCGGAGGGGAGGAGGAGGATGAGCAGCCGAGCACTCATGGCCAGCAGAGCCCCGATGGCACAGGCCACTGCCCCTGTCTGGATGGCGTAGAATCTGGCATGCTTCCCTGCCTCCTGTTCAACAGAGTCTGCTTCATTTGAGATGGCACATAGATTGTCTCCTATCGTACCCGGAGCAGGCGCTTGAGGTGAATGCTGCAGATGAGGAGGGCGGCAAGAATGAGAGTGGATGCGATCACCAGTTCTGCCCTTGCCACTCGTCCGAAGTGAATGAGAAAGGTAGGCAGAGGCTCGCTAGCATTGCTGCCCTCGCTCAGGTTTCCTGACATCTTTAAGGACCAAGTGAGAAGCTGATCGACATGGCTTCCGTCAGATTCATTCTAATTTGCTGTAGGCTACAGGGCATTAGGTCTGTCTCCATCACGGCCTTATGCCGTCATTTACAGATAACAAGCCAGCTTTCCATCTAAATGTGCCTCGGGCTGCTCTTCTTTTCGGACACTTTCTCGTTAACTTGGTATAGCCGGAATAGTTTTGTCCTGACATGAGATGAGAAACCAGAAACTTCCTTCCAACTTCCTGTTATTGGGGCCGTGCGAGCGGAGCGTAAGCGCGGTCCCCTCGTAGCGACCAACACACTCTATTACGGATTTTGAAAATATAAACTTGGTGCAGGGATTTTGAAAACGCTCAGGATTTATTGAACATTTTTGCAGTATTAATCTATGCACATTTTATGAATAATTTGGAAACACAAATGCTGTCATTGTGCTCAATCATTTCATGTCTTAAAATATAAATTGGGAAAATTCATTGATCAAAATAAAATCACCTTGCTTGTCACTTTGAGCTGGTGGTGAAAGTGGAAGAAGATATGGTATAGGATAGTGGGGAATTGGATTGGGTACAGGGTATCCTTTGGGAGTGGGAAAAAGAGACTGCGTGGGCCGAGCTGGTAAAATATTCACTGACGAGGGTGTTGGCCGGTGTAGGCGGATGGGGGTGGGGTTGAAGGGGCAGGGGCGGGGGATGAGATGAAGAAGGCGGAATGAAGAAGAGAGGAAGACTGGGAGGAGGAGGCGGGTTGGAAGGCTTGGAATAAATTGGATTACCAGGGCCGCAGGAGCCAAGCCTGGACTGGAAGGCTCCCATTTCTTCCCCCTCTCCTGCCCGTCTTCCTTCAGTCTTTCCAGCCCTGCTTATCTCGGCTAGCTCCGGCTTCTCAGCTCGGGAGTGAGAGGGGAGAGTAACTGGGGGCCGGGGGCGGTGCAATGAAAGGGACATGAATGTTGAGCGACATTCCCCAGTCGATTGGGCCAGCCGCGATAGAGGGAGGGAGGGAAGGAGGGAGGCAAGAAGGCCTTTCACCACCGCCATCCTCCACTTCCCCACGCCTTCAATCTTCTCCCATTCAAAGATCCACGCGACTCCGTGCCAGCCCCAATCACCCCCACTTTTTCCAGCACAATTTCTTGACCAATCCGTTTTTTGACCAAGTTATTTGACTGGAATCTGGATATTATTTGTAGGAAAGGGCATTGGGAAGGGGTGGTTGGAACTAGTGAAGACGTCGACGTCGACGCTCCAGCATTCTGTCGCCTCCCTCACGCTTATGGATAAAAAGGCCCATTCTTCCACTGTCAAGCCCAAAACCCCCGCTGAAGTCAACATGTTAGCCACTTCTGCTGTTCTCAACTGCTTTTTTGTGCTACCATGGCGAAGCGGTTGACGTATTTTATCAAACAATGTCCAAATGTAGAGTCGGAGGTGCTAAACCTTAAAGGGAGGGTATCAGAAATGACATTTTCACCAATTTGACTGAGACTTATTTGGAAGGTAGTTGGTGGCAAGTGTATCTTGCAAGGCATGTTAGCTACTCCCAAAACAACTCTGATTTTCAGATAGAGCGCCACTAAATTGCCCTCTTTAAAAGCTAGATATCGTTTGTAAAATGATCAAACTGATAGAAACTGATGTTAGCAATTAGTAAGTTATGCGAAACATAAGGTGCATGAGTAGAAACCCAAGGTTTCTGACAAGAAGAATCATGATAAATTTAAAGCTTTATTGGACGTTGAAGGGCCAAATAGAGACAAATGGTGTTCAATGGCATCATGGAGCTGTACAAAGGGGGAGCACAAACTCCTATATACCCACACGTTATAAGTAAGAATGCGAAACTAATCGCATATTATAACATATAAACTGTATTGTAAATGTATAATCGATCATACATCAGACTCCTGGGTAAGTAGCTGATCTGCCTTTTTGTGTCTTATTAATCATTATTCGAACTCAAATCTCATGTTCTGAAGAGTTTGCAGTCAACAAAGACACATTAATGATAGGTGAGTCGACTGCTTTTCCCTCTGCCTCGGCCAGACTCCTTCACAGCTTCTGAGCATACACCGCACACTTCCTCGCCCTCCATTTCCGCAACCCTTTCCTCTGCAGTGCT
This sequence comes from Ptycholaimellus sp. GST1_10, assembly GCA_030248095.1. Lineage (NCBI taxonomy): Eukaryota > Metazoa > Nematoda > Chromadorea > Chromadorida > Chromadoridae > Ptycholaimellus > Ptycholaimellus sp. GST1_10. The sequence continues at coordinate 32,307 of JASANA010005492.1, forward strand.
TTGTGATAAGCTTGCGATATGATTTGCACCCTGCACAAGTAACAGTTCACCCTGCGCCATTCTCAGGACTCTTACTTGGCGCACATTCAAACCAGCGAGAACGAACACATAGAGCAAACACTACTACACTTCTCTGATAACTTGTTGAAATGCAAAATTAAATGATTTCTGACCCCTTTTAATCTATATAAAAATTGAAAGATTAAACGCCTGGGTGGATGACAGACGTCCAGGTAAGAAAACATAAAATGCGGATCCAGTTTGAACAGACGATTTTTTTATAGCTGACAGGAAAGCAATAACTGATGGCTGATCTGAATAAATCAGTTCGTTCGCATTTTTTTAAGCCCAAGAACGTCAATGTAGGTGCTTCCTAGCACTCACAGCATCCGTTAACAAAAGGTCACTTTCGACCCCCTGTGTTATAAGTTTTGGAGTTTCGCATAGTGGCCCTATTATCAATATCTCGGAGCTTTCCCTCCATGTTAATAATGATCAGTCATCCTCCAAGATGGCATGGCAACTATTGTTTCAATGGTGCATTGTGATGGAATACAATTTTCGGTGAGTAATACCGAATTTATTTAGCTTCAGTTTAACACTTGAATCAATTAAACTAACTGGTTTGAATTAAAATTACATTTGAAGTCATTGAAACATCGTCCATCTGAGTAGGTCATAATGTAGGGAGCAGTCACATTTTGGGCTGCGCGCAACTACGCGCATCGATTTTGCATAGTTTTTAGGGCTAAATATACGTCTTTTAGCCATATGCAGCCACTGTTGAGCGGAGAAAAACGGAGAAGACTCCCTGGTTTTTTAATGAATTTTTTCACACTTTCCCTATGCTACAACACATGAAACTTTGAGATTTTTTGTTCCCAAAATTTTTACACATTTTTACACAAAACCAAATATGTTTGCAAGCTTACTTTACCTAGGAAAAGAACTTTACCTAGAAACTTACTTTACCTACCTAAAAAAAAACTAGGCCTGATCTGAGGGGGTGACATTTCTGATAGCCTCCCTTTAATAAGTGATATAATAGGTTCTTTTCTAGAAATGAATGGGTCTAGGCAAACTGTGGCGGAGTTTCGAGCGGAGGAGCCGGTGAGAGCAACGGCATCCGTGAGTCACTTCCCTGCCCTCCTCCCTCCTGCCTCCATCACCGTCACTCAGCCTCCCGTACTTCAAGCCTAGCTTCCCCTCTCCCAAAGCTCTCTTATCATCAGGGTTCTCTGGCTAACTTACCAAAGGCCATCCATTCTTCTCATGCAAATCTGTCAGGCTTCATGCAATCGATTTCCATTTCCGTCGCTTCCAAACTGGTCAACGGCAATGTACAGCTTTCATGCATTTTCACATTTTTGTTCCATCACCAATAATATTCTCGATCTCGGTATTTTCTCCTTATTGTGGAAAGAAGGAGTTTGAAAAAAGTTCAATGCGAAGTATTCATAAGCAAAATGCCCAATCCGATAAGACTGGAACCGAGAAGGAATGATTTGAGGTCCACTTCTTCGTCCAACCAAATTCCTGCAAAATCGGATAAATCGGTAAAAAGGCCAGTTAGGTTGGGCAGTGAAAGGGAGAAAATAGGATTAGGTCTTCGCCGAAGACAGCAACGGCGTCGAAAACAATGGAGTTAGTGGCGGAGACAGGGCCAGAAAGCGCCACACACAGCCATGTAGCATCGGCTGACTATAGATGGGGCAGGGAGCATGGATATTCCTATAGACTATAGATGGGGCAGGATTTCTATTTAATCATAACTGCAGTAGAGGGCATGGGTAAAATTTGCTCAGATGCAGGCGCTTTGTCAAATAGCTAGTCAAAGAGAGTCCCGGATGTTGGGCAGGGCTGAGACTTGGAGTTGGAATCCGTGAATGGGACAAAAGCGAGAGCAAGATAAGGTGCTGACCGACTGCGGCAGTTGCGACGAAAGCAATGGCGTTGGTGGAGGGGACGATGAGAGAGAGCTGGCTAGAGCCCAGCAGGAAAAAGAAAAGCACGGAGCTCAGTTGATTGGCAAGCAGAGGCAGCCAGAATGAAGGCGTCCTTAGCACCCGACAAGGCCACCACCCATCTTTCGCCTCCACCAACTCCGAACCCCTCAACCGCTTTCATTCTCCCTTTCTCCGATGCTTACTTTGATAATTCTACCGTTTGATAAATGGGTTTGTAACGCCCCAGAATAAGCCGATTATCACTGGACCAGAAAACTCCCATTTGCTTAGTTCCATTTACCCCAGCTCTGCATTTCCCAACAATTGTCATCAATAATGGCTATTGTTAATATATGTAGTCGATTTATGCAGTTGAGCTGTTCTTTTTGCCAAAGTAATAACAGAATGAAAGAAATAAGTTTTTACAGCAATAACACATTTGAAAATTAAAGCACCTAAGTCACATAATGCCGCTTTTCAGGATTAAACAAGCAAAATTAAGCAAGAATTATCACAGATCAAAGCACCTCTTCCAAACTGTACACAATATAGCAAAGTCTCACAACAGCTATAAAACTTCAATAATCTTCTCCACCTCAACATTTCTTTGGACACTGGATGGCTGGGCATGGCTTCTCTTGACATGCTTGCGCAGCTCAGACCCCGTCACATAACCTTTCCCGCAAATCTGTCAAGGCCAGCTCTCTATCACAAATTTGTCCGCACGGAAAAGGCGCCATAAACCTCGCAGTTGGCAGGGAACTGGCCAGAGTGGCGAACCAGGTGATACTTCAGTCGCGTCTTGCTCTCAAAGCTGGCCTCGCAAAGCTGGCAGGGAAAGGCCTTCTTCTCCTCCGCCTTCAATCACAGCCAGCTTCCATTACCCCATAGTTAAGAGGCGGAATTCGATAGGCTCAAAATGTGAGATCCCAGATTTGAAAAATGAAGTTTCTCTGATTCGAATGAATTTATGCCACAATCCAAGGCAATTTAGTTCTCATCTCTGTGCCCAAGCCGTTTCCCATTAAAAGGTTTTGTTGGCCAGATAAGGTCACTTTTATAAAATGCACTTTTTTGGGCCATTCAAACCTGCAATTTCAGTTTTTTGAAAATTTCGGTTAAAAAATTTTTGATAATTGTGGATCATTATATATCAATCGAAAGGTATTTAGGAGACAAAAAAGGTGGTGTACTCCATTTTTGGCATAAATTATTTTGAAAAGCGAAATTTTGAAAAATCGAAAATTTCGGTTTTTCAATTTTGGCACATAAAAACTGATAGCTCAAATTTGAGTGGTTTTGCCAAGGGGTGGACCATAACCACGTTAAAACTCAGGTTCTTGTGGTCATTTTGACATATAACACGCCTGGTTTCGGTTTGTTAGAATCAGGAATTTTTTCGATTGAAAATTTGCACTTAACATTTGGTCATATGTTAAAGCTTAGGCAAAATTTTCGGAAAAAAATTTTTGTCTCAGATTTCTATTTTTACTGCCTAAATATCTTCTTTAGACTCCAATACACCCTACTGCATCATTGGTTTCTTTTGTTTTAGTTCAAAATATGTCAATCCTGAATCAACTATTTCCTATGCTTAAGCATAGGCCATATTAGGCTTCTCTCCCATTTTAGAAGTTTTTGGGTCATAACTCAACTAGATCTCCACCAATTTCGACAAACTTTTTTTCACAGAAACCTCAGAAACCTTTTGCTTTAATTGAGACGTGCTACAGCTATTAATAATGAACAGAGGTTTCATGGCACTGAATTATGTTACCAAAAGCTGTTTGTAGGCTAATAGGTGTGTGCTAAGATAATTAAGTGCCGTGCAACCTGTGTACAGTTTACACACCTTATTTTGATAATATAATGATGACAAAGCATTTGGGCTTTCTGTGAAAAAAGTTTGTCGAAATTGGTGGAGATCTAGTTGAGTTATGGCCCAAAAACTTCTAAAATGGGAGAGAAGCCTAATATGGCCTATGCTTAAGCATAGGAAATAGTTGATTCAGGATTGACATATTTTGAACTAAAACAAAAGAAACCAATGATGCAGTAGGGTGTATTGGAGCCTAAAGAAGATATTTAGGCAGTAAAAACAGAAATCTGAGACAAAAATTTTTTTCCTAAAATTTTGCCTATGCTTTAACATAGGACCAAATGTTAAGTGCAAATTTTCAATCGAAAAAATTCCTGATTCTAACAAACCGAAACCAGGCGTGTTATATGTCAAAATGACCACAAGAACCTGAATTTTAACGTGGTTATGGTCCACCCCTTGGCAAAACCACTCAAATTTGAGCTATCAGTTTTTATGTGCGAAAATTGAAAAACCAAAATTTTCGATTTTTCAAAATTTCGCTTTTCAGAATAACTCATGCCAAAAATGGAGCACACCACTTTTTTGTCTCCTAATTACCTTTCGATTGATATATAATGATCCACAATTACCAGAAATTTCTTAACCAAAATTTTCAAAAAACTGAAATTGCCGGTTTCAAAGGCCTAAAAAAGTGCATTTTACAAAAGTGACCATATCAGGTCAACCAATTCGTTTTTTGGGAAACGACTGGTGGCACAGAGATGAGAACTAAATTACCATGGACGGTGGTACAAATCTGAGAAATTTTTTTTTCAAATCTGGAATAACCCTTTTAGAGACTATCTCGAGTCTATCAGATTCTGCGTCTTAAAGCTGACAGAATGATTGGCTACTTTGTTGGTCATTTGCGACAGCTGTTCGGGGTGCTTGCGGCGCTCGTGGCGTATCCTGGAGCCTGGGGTGGCGCAGCGGAGTTGGCAGAAGGCGCATTCCAGCCGCTTCCCCGACTTGCTGGCATCGCTGGCCTCCGAGGAGGTGGAGGCGGCTCCGTTGAGGACGGGAAGGCCTTCCGCGGCCTTTCTCCCCCGCCCGCCGTGCACCAGCCGCTTGTGCCGGTTCAGGTAGACGGATGTGGCGAAGCTCTGAAAGGCTGGCGGTGTTTAGGTGGCAGGGGTTGGAGGAAGAAGGAGGAGAGACCTTTGGGCAGAGAGGGCAGGCGAAGGGTCGATGTCCGTCGCCGTGTACGGCGTCCAAGTGGTGGCGGAGGCTTTCAGCGGAGGCCAGCTTCTTGTCGCACTTGGGGCAGGCCTCTTCCGCCCGCTTGCCGTGCCCCAGTTTCACGTGGCGCTCCAGATGATGCTTCATCAGGAAGGCCTTGGGACAGCTGGGGCAGGAGTGAGTGCGAGTCTGCAGAGTAAAGGTTGGGAGATGATGTGCTTGGATGGTGAGTAGAGGCGGTGAAGGCACCTGAGCGCAATGGCGGCGTTGAATGTGGCGCTGTAGACGTAGTGGGGTGGTGAGAGCGCGTGTGCAGTGGGGGCATTGATGGAAGCGCTCCGCGTGTGCCTGGCTCAGGTGACACTTCCGCCCCTGCGCCGAGCGGGCCACATAGCTGCACTGTCGGCAGCGAACCTAAGCCATGCTCCGAAGCTTCGTTTGAGCAGAGAGCATGGAGGAGAAAGACAGCGATACATCGTCTATGGGGTGATGGCGGATGGAGCGGCGGTGTTCGGCAAGCTGGGCGTAGTCCTGGAAGTGAGAGGCGGGGCAGAGGCCGCACTCCAGTGCTCCACCCACCGACGGGGCTTCTGCTGCCGAGTCATCCTCCCGCTGCACCCCCAGCCCCATTCCCAAGTAGACTGCAGCCCAACAACGCCTTCTTAGGCACCAGGGAGCATGAAGTAGGAAGGAGGAACCGGAAAGTGTCTCGCCCTCCAGTATGGGACGCTTAGTTTGATAGTAGATGTCGCCCTGGAACTGGATGGCGGTGAGGTTCTGCTCCTGGCCATCCTCGGCCGCCTTCACCAGCTCCATCCAGTGTCCACTCTCCGCCGACGCCGAGCGGACCAGGTAGTCACTGAGGCCGTTGAACCATTTCACCTGCAGCTTCTTCTCTTTCAACTCCACCAAGGAGGTAGGCTAGGTGTTCGGGTGAACCTCCCAGAGGTAGGGGATTTTGGCCAGGCTCTCGGCGGGGAAGCCGCGCAGACGAGTGGTCTGAAGCGGGCCGAATAGGAGGCCAGGCGCCAGCTCTTCCTCGGCGACCACGCAGCCGTCGGCGAGGACGAGGCCGGTGGGCAGGCCGCCCTCCTTCTCACCCTCCACCAGCATCGGCGGGTGCTCAGGGCAACCGCTGCGCATCCATTCTGAGCACTCCGAGCAGTCTGCAGGTGGGCAACTTTGAGTGATTGAAAGGGGAAAGGGTAGAGATGGGAAACAGAGGTAGTCGTCGGGCGGTCCGTGAGGGTAGATGTGGCTGAGGTCGACGGAGGGGAGGCCGCTGGTGGAGACGCCCGTCCCCACTGAGCTCAGGTCATCCAAGCTGTCCTCATCCTCACTCAGGTCCCCCAGCAGCAACTCCGCCGAAAGCTCCGAGTTCTCAACCGACATCACTGTTCCCTCCAGGTCAAGCAGAGATTGGGAATAAACCTGGAGGAAGGAATTGGAGGCACTGGCGGTGCCCGAGTCTTCGCTGTCCGACTGAACGGCGACATCCTGCCTGGCCTGGACATCCTACAACCAGCAGCTCATTGACAATCCGCGGATGGCCACCCCCTTGGCATCATCCAACGTATTCAGTCGGTTATTCCCAACATATTCAGTCGGTTATTACCCAACTTGGTTTTTACCCAGCGATTCGTCTGGTTATTGACCCAAGGTAATTCAAGGCACGGTTGTCTATGGGGGTACCGTCATAATGAGCTGAGACCGGGCGGGGGACACTGTCTCGGGTGATTCGGACAAACTGATAGGTTGGTGATCTGGTGGGACGAAGAGGACCAGAGATGGGACTCTGCAGGGGTCACGCGCTCCACCACATGCTCCTTTAGCCATTCCACGGCTCCTTTGGCATACATTCGGGTCTCAGCGCGAAAAACGCGGAATGGTCCACGTGCTGCTCTACGGTACCTATTGCATTGGCCAGGGCAACACAGCCGGCAGCTTTGCATCAACTCCTATGTCGCTAGATAGAGCAAAGGAATTGGAAGGAAATAAAAGTTAGATTGTAGAAGGAAGGCGTGAGTAGGTAAAGGAGAGAAGAAGGATGCGCTACGTGGCTGCGTACATGCTGAGCGCGCTGGCGGGGAACGAGCCGGACCTGGGTGAGCTGGAGAAGATCCTGGGAAGCGTGGGCGTGGACTGCGACAAGGAGCGCGCCAATCTCGTCCTCAAAAACCTCAAGGGCAAGAAGATCGAAGAGCTTATCGAAGCCGGTTCCTTTTCATTCTTTCACTCTTCTTGCCTCTGTATTCCTCCTTCCTCAATAGTGAAGATAGAAGGGCGTGAATGATAGGATCTGAGAACCTGTCGTCGATGGGTGGGGGCGGTGCTGGCGTGGCGGTGGCTGGCGGCGGAGAGGCGACGGCCGCAGCCCCAGCCGCTGCGGAGGAGAAGAAAGAGGATAAGAAGAAGAAGGAGGAGAGTGAAGAGGAGGACGACGATATGGGCTTTGGCCTCTTCGACTGATCTTTTCGCTTTTGCCTTCCTGTTGCCTTCCTTGTTGCTTTGCTATTTGCAAAAATGTTCCACTGCAGCTCTCTATCAATCTTTTGTCTAAGATCACCGCAATGGATACACCAACCCTTTGTAAAGGTAGGTAGACTCATATGTATGACGGAAGGTTTTTTCCGTCTAAATATTTTTTAAAGTGAAACAACATTTCATTGACAGCGATGAGTTCCAAATCGAAAAGCATATATAATTGGCGAGCAGCAATCCGCTGGATGCGCGCGAATCTGGCGCCAAGTAGAGATCATTTGACACCCAGCATACAGCTGCGACTGATCACTCCTGAAGTGCCTCTATTCATGTCCCGCCCCGAGGACTGCCCCTTCCCCGACCCCTACTGGGCCTTCTACTGGCCCGGTGGTCAGGCTTTGGCTAAGTCTCCTACACCACCTCCCCTCCTTTCCTCTCAAACCCTCATAATGCCAGGTACGCACTGGAGAACAGCGGGAGGTTCAAGGCTCGCCGCGTAGTTGACCTGGGCTGCGGCTGTGGAGCCGGCAGCATCGCTGTCCTCCAAGCCCAGCCTGCTTCCCTTCTAGCCAACGATATCGATCAAGGTTTCACAGGCCCTAGGGCTAAGCTGAACGCCAAGGAAGCTGGATGCAGTTGCACTGGCAGCAACGGCAATGAACGTGGCCGAGAATGGGTGCCCAGCCAGGGGCCGGCTTCAGCTGAGCGGAGACAACTTTATTGGCTCCGATCTTCCGCCCACGGACGTTCTTCTCCTAGGCGATATGTTCTACGACGACCAATTTGCTGCTCGCTGCCTGCAATGGCTGCGATCTCAAAGAGCACGCCTGCCACATCTGGAAGTTGCTCAGTAGATCAGTCTGGACGGAAGTTAAGACGCTTTCTTTGAGGTCCTCATTGGGGATCCTGGCAGACACGCTCTTCGTATTATTGAGCCCCACTTAGAAACGCTTGCCACCTATGTCATGCCCGCAGATGTGCACTATGGCCACAGTCAGATCGCTGTGAAAAGATTACTTTCCAATTTTTAATTGGTTTACTTTAGCTTTTGAGACGATAATCAGTGGTTTGCAAATGTATATGCACAAAACTGCTCACCGAAATAACAATTAAGAGGCGATTTCTGAGAGGAGCCAAAATCCGGCGGAGCTAAATTTTTTGATCCCCTTTTTTGCAGAATCTGATTCTCCATATATTTTTACTCCAACATATTTGGGCGGAAATATGCTGAAATGGGTTCACCACAGCTTAAAAGGTGAAGGGAGGTTGAAATTTTGCGAAATTTTGAGTTTTGGTGAGTTAAAATGAAAAAACTTTCAATTTCCACTTCGTTTTCACTAAAAACATATTTTTATGGGTATCAATCGAAAGCTTACAATACCCCTGATCTCTTTGGGCCCTTAGTTTGCATTGAAATTGCCCATGACTCAAAATATGGTCCATTCTTTTAGCAATTACCAAAGGTTCAGGGTAAGAAGCTCACGAAATGAAATTGGGAATTTTTCATGAAAATAAGAGCAGGAAGTTTTTAGGTGAAACAATTTTACCTTAGCAAAAGTGCTCTATGATATAACATAGGATTATTATAGGCCACACGCATTTTATTATTTTCTCATTGTTAACTAAACCAAATTGTGTGCAAAATTCAAAAATGGAACAATTTTCTGTCTGAACTGGTGAGATACAAAGGAAATTGATTACTTTTGACAAAATTTTGAAAATTGAGATTTTGGTAATTGGTGGTATAATGAGCCATATTTTGAGTCATGGGTAATTTTAATGCAAACTCCGAACACAAAGGGATCGGGGAGATTGTAAGCTTTCGATTCATACCCATATAAAATGGGTTTTTAAAGAAAACGAGCTGGAAATTGCAAGTTTTTCTCTTTAACTCGCCAAAACTCAAAATTTCGCAAAATTTTGACGTCCCTTCACGTTTCGAGCTGTTGTGGGCCTATTTCTGTATATTTTTCGCCCAAATTTGGTGGAGTTAGATAAACATACTTAGAAATTCAGATTCTGTAATAAAAAGGGGGTCAAAATATTTAGGTCCGCCCCCTTTTATAGGATTCGTGAGTATACCAAAAAACGCCTCTTAGGCGGGTTTAGTTCATAATTGAGCAAATCGTAAGAATAAAAAAACCGCAAGATGGGGACAATGCCCTGCAATAAGAGGGGCTGGACAGGCTGAACCTGTCCTGTGCCCGGCCTAGGAGGAGCTGTGGCATAAAAAGCAGCCCACCGCCACACTTCAGCACCCCCATTCAGACCCAAGGCCTCCCTACCCGAGGTCATCCTCTCTCCCTCTACGCACTGCACCCTCCCTCTAAGCAAAGCACCCGTCGCCCTAAAACCTTGAGTCATTTCCGCACTACCACCTGTTTCACCAGTCATTCTGCATTTATTCTTTGCTCAATGCCGGGTGGATGATTGTCGACTGGGATTATGCGGATGAGCGAGCTTTTCTATGCCATAAAATCCATGCCTTCATTCCCATCGGGCGCTGTGGGAATGATGATTTGAATAGGGTTAGAATAGAGCTTAGAAGTCGCGTGCTTTTTCTTTCTCATAGGAGCAGGGCCTTTGTCTGACAAGAGAAGGCCGGGGTGCTTTAGCCTGCGCAAACAACCTAGGCGACAATTTTAGTCCCTGCAGTACTGCACTATCGCCTTCCCTGCCTACAGACGTCTGGCCTAGTCTTTTAGACAGAGGAACTTGGTTTATGCTAGCCTAGAAAGACTGGAGGCATGGCGGAGGATGACTACGTGGTTGTCTACCCGGGTGGGGATTTCCCCAAAGGTGCTTCAGTTGGAGAGGAGGCTGGGTAGAGGAGTGGAAGGATGTTGATTGAGGAGCAGTGCGGGCGATGGGGCGAGGGCTGAAGTGTGGGGAGGCCAAGGAGTGGGTGGACAGCTTTGTGGCCCTCTGGATCCGCGATGATGGAGAGGCCGTATTCGGACGTGCCTGGTCAGAGCAGGGCAAGCTCAAGGTCCAGCCTCACCTTCTCAGACATCTAAGGCCAGAGTTGACAGCCTGCAGGCTTCCTTTCCTTGGGGCGGCGTAGAGGTTAGGGAAGAGGAAACTCGAGGCGTTCGCATACTAACATACATTGGACCAACCACGGAGCACCAACATCAGTATGCTTGGGTCCGAGCAAGAGAGGTTTTTTATTTCGTCCTAAACTTCATCTGTTAGCCCAAACACTGGGAGGAGATATATAAGTGATGGGTACCATTAGGCTAATCCTGATCAGCTGGTCTATGCTGGAGAATATTTGCCAGCTGTGGTAACCTGCGGAGATCAGGAAATACTGGGAAAAGCCCATTGGAATCGACGACTTGTATGGACTGCGTGCAGTGGCAAAGTCAGTCACTTAGAGCTTTACGTATTTATTCTTATGATTTGTTTTCTTTTAAAGGAAGAATTGCACAAGGAGGACGAATTTTGGAATGCCCACCTACTCGTTAAAACCGCAACTTCATCGAATGGCTAATTTATCAGTTCCTATAACTCATTACCTTTGTTTTCGTTGATGCTAAATTTTATGCCGTCTGTGATATGGTTGCCCAATTATGCTCAATTGTTTCAGTCATATGTGTGAATATGTTCAGTATATGTGATGTGCCAGAAAACGACCATCAAACATTTCAAAATAATTTGGAGATGGATGTAGAAAAAGGCATAAAATCAGCGTCCAAGATAGCTATATTTTTTGTACTGGTAGGCCGAGTTGGGGCGCAGATGGGTGATGGGTGGTGTTAGAGGCTTTCCTCGCTTCACCAATTCTTCCACCTCGTCGTAATCCCCAATTAGTTCTGCCGAATTTCTCGACGCGTTTAAAATTTTTTGATAGATTTATTAGCAAAGCAAAAGCTTACCTGCAAGTCGTGATCGAGGAATGATTATGGCCTGAGAGATGGCGATGAAGAACAGGATGGTGAACACAAACGGCAACTTGACCATGGCGGTTTCTATAAATTTACGAGATTTGATGGACTGACGGCATCAAAGTAATGAAAAAGGTTCGAATGGCGAAAGGCTAGGCTATCACCTGTCGAGACTTTACTCCCCGGTGTCACCATTAATCATGCATATCCTACGCTAATGTCATCTCTCCTCCCCTGAGTCGTCATCATTGAATTGAAATAGAATCATAATTCAAAGCAATCTATCTAGCCTCTGCGTTATTGGAAACTTCGTAAAAATTAAAAACTGACCGGCTTAATTTTCACTCAACAAAATTTTTTTCAAGAAAATAGCAAAATTTGCCTTCAAATCGCCAAAATTATTTCTAAAATACTCCCTTTAAAGTAAGGAAAACTTATTTGCTACGTTATTAGGAGCAAAGTGATATGGCAGCTGCATTTGCGAGCGAAGGGAGGTGGCTTTAATTTCATTTTATGAGGGTAGGCGGTAGCGTTGGCGTTTCATCCGCTTAGCAGGTGAAAGAGTGGAGCGAAATGAAGGCTTGGGCCGTCATTGGAGATCACAAGGTCATGCTTCTCTTCGTCCAAAGCGCATTCCGTTTCTGCGTCGTCGATACCCGCCATGAACACCCAGCCCCGTCGTTCCCGATCCTCTTTCCGCGCTTCTATACGCACTCGCAACACCTTCCGCAATCAAACAATTATCCACCCACATATGCGGCAATAAAGAAAGCAAAAAAGAGACAAGCTAAAAGGAAAAGAGGCATTGTTAACCTTGGTAGGCTTTGGGTAGTTGTGAAGGAAGAAGTGAAAGTCGGAGGGTCGGCGACAATCAGAGACAATCCATGTTTCAAACTCCTCCGCACCCTTCACGGCTGCCCTGGCGAAGAAGCCAGAGTCCGACCTCCTCATGCTCTCTCCCCAGGCCACCATCTCTGCTCGATACTTCTCCTAAAACCCCCTTTTTTATATTTCCAAATTAATGAGCCTAAAAAGCTTACTTTATATTGAGATGAGGAGAGGAGTTGAGAAAAATCCAAGCCATGGCGATCAGCATAGGCAGATTTCAAGGGCTCACTTAACCTAAAGCACAGTTTATTCGGCACAGTTTATTCGATTCTTTACTCCTTAACAGTTCCAAGGCACCTTATTATGGTGGAATGAGGAATTAGAGAACAGAGTTTGCTCGCCACATAGTCCTTTCCGCTTTTCCGTTTTCCAGACAGCAATATAATTGCTTCAGGCATTTACATCTAGAATTTGTTTTATTGAATTTGGTTTTGTAGGTAGAAATCGTGGCTCTATATTTTACAACAATTATTTTAGGACGGCAATTGCTGCTGCTATTGCTGTTTCAGCAGAATGGAAATCGATTGAATCTACAAATGAACTATTCTCTTTATTGATTGTATAAGCCTTCAGATGACACTGAAGATAAAAAGGCATTTTGAGGCATCACAATCGATAAGAAACATTTAATCGAAGCCATAAAAAGTGAAATAGGCAAATAGTAGCAGGAGAGTCGCAGTCACAGATGACGACCTTCTGCTTCCTCATGCTCCTCTGAAACGTTTTGCTTTTCGATGAGAAACGGTGATAAGGTTGAGGGCCATACACAATGATGTTGTTGATGGGGATGTGAATGAGTTTGACGAAGAAGCCGATGAAGCCCATGATGGCAAAGCCGATGGCCGTCGCCATGGCTATTTTCTGGTACTCTGCAATCCTTTTCTTCTGATATGAGAAGAGAAAGCGGAAGAGAGTGGGACCTTTGCGATCTGGCTTGGTGCATCGTTTGACGAGGCGGATGGAGTCCTTCATGAACTGCTTCCCCGGCTCCACCATGCTCACGATCTGATCCATCTCCTTCACCGCTTCTCTTTTCTCCTTCCTGCTTTGCCAACTACAAGCGGATCAGCCTAAAGTCTAATTGAAGAAAATACGCGGACAACACGGACTGCAGTGTCTGGTGGAAGCAATGGAAGAAAGCAGGAGGTATAGTGATGTGGGTGTGTGGGAGAGGGTGAGGGAGGGCGTCAACGAGCAAGACTTGGATTCACTCCGTCTGCCAAACCCTGCGCACGCAAGGTCAGCCAAACTGCCAGGATCTCGACGCGAATGCGCATATCGGACGGAAGCTCAACGCAAGTCACCCCAAACATACGCCTCACATTACGGCAGCCGACGAAGCTTTGAGGGCAGGATGACGGAGCGTTGGGTGTCGCAGAAGCGGAAGTTCTGCGAGATCTGCAAGTGCTGGTTCGCGGACAACCCAGTGGCCATCCGCCACCATGAAAGCGCCGACCGACACAAGAACAACGTCCAGAACCGCATCCGATCTGTTAGCTCCTTTCTCCCATTCCTCCTCCCCTAAGCTCAGCTCCTTGCCAGATCGGAGCCCAGCAAGCCCGGGATGCAAAAGAGGCGGCGGAGACGCGGAAGATGATCGCCGCCATGACCGCCGGCGCCATCCGCAGCCACCTCGCTGACATGGACGCCGACAAAAACTCCGGCAAGAGACCCAGACCAGGCACTCCCAACCTCCTCCATCCATTACCCCCTTCCCCTGAAGATGAAAGGCAACTGCAGAAGTGGCCATGAT